>JZLH01S0602356.1:91451-102974 GCA_001188425.1 Eucidaris tribuloides | reverse complement strand
AATAGTGATGTGCATGATTTGATAGCATTTGGAAGTGGATTCCAAATGTCAGGACCGTAATGCCGGATAGATTTATGTGCTGATAAAAGCTTTGGATTATTTAGGTGTAATTTGCTGAGTTACGAGTGGGATACGTGTGTATATTACTATGCGGGTCATTAAATCAAGGAAAATACGGAGGTGCTAGCTGATTGGTAATTTTAAACATTAACATGGCAGTTTGAAATATATTGATGTCGTGGACTTGAGAGTTTTTAATTGAGAGAATAGAGGATCTGCGTGTGAACGGTATTTGATCCAGTACAAATGCGGAGAGCCTTTTTCTGCAAGAGTAAAAGTGGATTTGTTTTTGTCAATCCGCAATTAGCCCAGACAATTTGCAGTAAGATATATGTGACATAATTAATGTGTTGTAAATTGTAACAAGTACATTGTTCGGAACGATGTTTTTCAACTTAAAAAGAATACCTACTCCTCGTGCAACAGAAGTGGTTACAGATTTTAAATGTGATTCCAACTTAAAGTTTCATCTAGTGTAACACCAAGAAATTTTGTGAATGTTTTTTGTTCCAGTGGGACGCCATCAATGTTTATGTGCTTATTAAGATTAGTAATCGTCGTATTTGCCATCAATCCCGATTAATTTTCCTCGAAACAAACGTAAATTTCCCTGTAATTTGTATTAATGTGATCGTAACTCCATTATATTAAAATATAACTTGACAAACAAGACAATACGTCGTCATCCCGTGGACGTAATTCTGCTACGGTCCCAGGTATTGAAGTTGGTGTTTGTGCATATATCTGCTACCCTGCCCTGTACCATGCATGACGATGCATATCGGCTGAAAAGGGTATATTCCCGGGGTATATTTTCCCCACTGAGCTCATGCTATCTCTCCCTCTTTTTACCCCCTCACTTCTCAGTGTTTTTCATCCTCTCTATGTTCATTTTTCCCATTAACAAGCAACTTCTTTATTTAGAGAATAAAAATATCAGAGAAATCAACCAGCCCAGCTCAGTTTGGTGCATTTTTAACAATTTTCAATAAATGTGCACATATTCGTATAATTAATGAATTTCAACATTCTGTGTAAGAAGATTGGAACGCACCAAGAAATGGAGTTTTTTTTTGTTATGGGTATTTTATTAAATTTGAATAAATTTGCATGTGAATTAGCATGATTAATGATTTCAAAATTCTGTATGAAACTTAATATTTTGAAGACAGACAGACACATGCACATATACACAGACAAATGCAGACACACATCGCACACGTGTAAGTCATGTAATTAGCCCATTGCGTAGTACCCTCGCAAACTTTGTTTGGCAGGGACACTCTTTCCTCTCACTGCACCAATACAGCAAAAGAAGTACAACAAACAATTTCAGTTTTGATAAACGTATAAACATGTACATCAATGTACTTTATTCAGCGTGCTGAGTCACATATTTTACTTGTATTAATAAAAACAATGTTATCAATGAGGATTCAGCGACAGATAATACCAGCGGAAAAAAATGCACAGGGCCAAAAGGTAATTTGCTCCTGGAAAAATGCAACATCTTAAAAACTGACTTCCTGACTGGAGATGAAAGTTACATGCAGTTCTCTTTATAACAATTAACATAAAAAGAGCAAGTATAAATCTTAAAAAAATTTATCACAAAACCATCTCAAGACTGACTACACTGGAAACAACCTCCGACTGTACTAGTCATGAACATATCCAATGGAACCTCGTTGTAACGAGTACATAAAAACCATGACAATTGCCTTGTTATATCATGTTTCTCACTATATCAGGTTACAATAACAGAAAAATGTTACGAGTTGGGACCAGTAAAATCACCTTGTTTTAACGGGATTTTGTTACATCCGACCTCTTTATCTAGAGGTTCCACTGTGTTCTGTGTTGGCAAGGTTTCATAGACATGATACACAATTAAAAGTAAATGACATGATTGGTGGTAGTCCGCAACTTGAGCTGACACTACTCTAGAATTAAGTAAACTATGCAAGAATTACCCTGAGAAAATCTTGTAGTCAAACGTTGACTCATTCTAGAATAACTTGTCACTATACTCCGTGGCAGGCAAACTAGCTGTGTGTAACTCTCTACGGAACCTATTTCTATCATACCCCAATAAAACTAAATACTAGTACATGTATATTCATGCCCAATTCTCCTTAAGTAAACAAATTAGAGACAAATCCTTCCAACTTCAAGATCCACTCCATCTAGTGCATATTTGGTATATATTTCAACTCATTTGGTTTTGAGGCATTTTCAAGTGTTCCCAATCATGTCACTAACCTTTAATATGACTTGACAGCAGCATAAATAATGTTGAGATGTATAAATACAGTATAAACTGAGGTAGAGTTCTTTGGCAATGTTTCATACACATAATAAACAAATAGTTCATATAAACTGACAGCAGCATAAACAGTTTAGAAATATACATACGGGTAATACTGAGGTAACAAGATTGTTTGGCTAGGTTTCACACACATAATAAACCAAAAGTCCATATGTTTGAAGTTGTAGATACATGTACAATAAATAGTATAAAACTGCATGAATATTTCAAGTTGATGCAGTAAGTACCTGTAATGTTAAGTATTCTTTCAGCAAGGTTTCACACACATGATACACCAAAAGTCCATATGTTTGAAGTTGTATATACAGTTAGTATTCTTTCAGCAAGGTTTCACACAAATGATAAACAAATAGTTCATATAAACTGACATCAGCATAAACCGTTGGAATATGTACATACGGTTAATACTGAGGTAACAAGATTGTTTGGCTAAGTTTCACACACATGATAAACCAAAAGTCCATATGTTTGAAGTTGTAGATACATGTACAATAAATAATTTAAAGCCTGCCTCAGTATCCTTTCAGCAAGGTTTCACACACAAGATAAACCAAAAGTCCATATGTTTGAAGTTGTAGATATAGTTAGTATTCTTTCAGCAAGGTTTCACACACATGATAAGTAAGAGGTTCAAATGTTTGAAGTTATATACATGCATACAGTAAATACAGTACACCTGTACTATAAATGGCAAGTATTCTTTCAGCTAGGAAGGTTTTGCACACACATGATAAACAAATACCTCATATTTTTGAAGTTATAGATACAGTAAATACCTGAAATGGTAAGTATTCTTTCAGCAAGATTTCATACACATTATAAACGAATAAGTCATATGAATTGACAGCTGCATAAACAATTTGAATTGAAAGATCCCAGCAAACATGTTAAAACAAACTGACCAAAATACATAACACCGGAATACATGTACTAATAAAACATGTACATGTCTAAGCACACATCAAATATTATCTTCAAGCAGTAATCAGAAAATATTTTCATGATTGTTAATGGGAATGTATTGTCACAGTCAATGATATACATTGATATGATATACATCCATAAAGATATGGATGTATATGGATATAGATATGGAACTAGCATTTCCCATAATTGCAATACATGATATAATCAACTGCGAGGAAGAATTCCTGAAAACATATTTCTTCAGAATAATCTGCACGTTCCCTTCCATGGAAGGAATTCAATTCATGCTAATATGTAAATCAATACTGTCCCAATACATGGTGGAGACAAAAAAATAAAAAAATCATCAGTGAAAGACTAATAAACATGTACTATAAACATTCAAGCCCAGTTAATTCTTCAGCTAATTCTAAGTCTGATAATTCTTCATCAGAGGAAAATGCACCATCTGGGTCAAGAACCTGAATAGCATCATTGACAGCTTCTTCTTCCTCATCCGAAGCGATATCACCTTCCCCTTCAGACGAGTCGCTGTCACTGGGATCTTCAACTGCTACAACAGGTGCTTCTGATTGGGGTTTTTCTGCTACATTTGAACATTCATTGCACCGGCATGCTGGACCACACAACCTGCCCTCTTTTCTACATTTACATCTTTTATTAACACATTTATTTTTTTTACATGCACAACCTCTCGTTAGAAAAGCTACATTTTTTCGAATTTCTTTCATATTTTCTTCAGAATCCCATTTTATGACAATGATTGGGAGGTCATTGTCCAAGTTTACTACATAACCATGTGATGCCAAATCTGGATATTGAAACTGAGGAATTGTACATGAACTCCACACGGTAGAAACCCAACAAGACCTTAACCAATGGTACTGAAGAGCAGTGTTTGAAGGAAGCAACTCATCTTCATAGGATCCAAGCCATGAAGCTTTTCTAACTTTATCAAGTGCATTTTCATGTTGTTCTCTTGCTGTCTCTCCACTTACACTTGAAAACAATTGTACTGGTGAGTCATACTGATGAAGACAAGCCCTCTTGGACTTAAAATAAACACAAAGAATTAGCCTATAGAATGAGAGGAGGCCCAAGTCACTGTTATCCTCAACAGTGCTACAAGTTAAATTGCCAATATTATCGGGAGTATCTTCTCCTGAAATGAAAGACGCATACTGGAAAAATATGTTCATGAATTTACTTTTGCCCAAATGTGCAAAGTATGACACAAAGTCGCACCCAGTGCATATATATAACATTTGAATACACTTTAAAACATCAATATTTCTGGAAATGATTGCAGACAAATCTGAGTCTGCTTTAATAGCATCTGCGATGTATTTACATTTAGAAATCTTTCTTCCCCAACTTTAGCATTATATTGTATACAGACAGTCTTATCTGTAAAGTTCAGTGGTACACTAATCATTCCAATGTCCCTATCAATTGAATAGATCAATACGTGAGTACAAGAAGTATCATACACATGTAGAAATATTTGAGTGTCACTCTCTTCGTGATTATGCACAAGTGAATGATATTCAACCCCCTTATTTGTTACAACAATGCCGGACCACCCTGGTATTGACTGTAGGCCAACATGGAAGCCTCCAGATGTGATAAATATTTGGTCATCTTGCAAATGACTTTTAACAAGGTCTACAATTTTTTTTGATAGGTATCGAATGAGAGCATGTTTGTTTTTGCGTACATGTAGAAACTTAGACCAATTTGGGGGAAGTAAAGTGTCATCATCTACCTCATCCACTGCTATATCGGAATCTTCATCTCCTTTATCTCTTCTTGACCTTTCAATTCCTTTTGGGGACATACCTTGTGTATCTACCTGGTCAAATAAAATCCTAACATCGTTAAAACCTTTTTTGAAACGATTCAACACCCAAACATCAACAATAAATGATGCATATTCATGAAATCTTCTGTAATGCTTAAGTGGTGATGTATAAATTAAATTCATGCCTTCAGCTATGAGACATGCCCCCTTTTGGGTAATGGATGGACTACTAGATACTATATTATACTTACTTCCATATCTTTTATCAAAGATACCATACATTACATATTTGGCACCTTTCTGAGGTAGATCATTACGGTCACAAATTGCTCTAGGTTTTTCGATAAATTGACAAAGGGTACTAATTGGTTCATTTTGTTCTTGGGAGGAAGCCATTAGGCGCTTACAACACAGAGTAACCATATTCATTTCCTTCTGATAACTGGAAATCTTTCTACGAGTAACTTTGGGTTTAGTAAATGTTTTCAAATGATGCTTTCTTAAAACAGGCTTTTCTACACTACTGTCTTGAAGTATTTGGAATTTACAAAAGTAGGAATAAGCATCTTCACCTATTTGTCTGTATGACAACAAACTTGTTTCTTGATCCTTAGAAGCAGGAACTTTAGTAAAAACATGACACAATCCTGGTTCCTGGTCTGGCAAAAACATACATGTCTCAAAAAGTTTACCGAGGTATAATTTCACATTAGAAAATTCAGACCTTATTACTGATTGCGAAAGATCTCGGTGAAGCACAGATTTTGAAGGGTTGAATATTTCTAATTGTTCCTGAAAATGAGTTATTAACTGTGCTTGGTACTGTATTGTACCAGCAATCTTTTCCATATTTTGGGGCAGGCTTCTTGAGAGGGCCATTTTGCAGTGTTTATTTATGAGCATCTCGTGGGCTTCGTCCAAAGCAACAGATGAAAAGTTTACCCCCCTTATACAAGATACAAACGCCCCATTTCTGAAGTGAACAAGAATATGTTCGGGCAAAGCTTCCATCATACTCAAATGCACTGGAATCATTTTGGAATAATTTTGTCTATCACAAGCGTGAAATAATGGGGCAACCTCTTTCAGAGCGGCATTTCTTAATTCCCAATTGCCAGAGCGTATGGCAATATATAAATGAATGTAGGACATGCAGTCTTTATGAATAAAATCATTCCAAAATTTGAAAGTGTGCAATTTTCCAGACATCTCTGTGCAAAATTTCATGAACTCATCCTTCATACATGTATACATTTCTGAATTTCGAAAATCATCTTGTACTTTACCGAAAGTGTTGGTATCAAAAGTACCATCTTTTACTACGAGTGACATTATAACAGATTTAATCTCCTCAAGAAATACTTCATTCGAAAAAGAATTGTTTGATTTGCCGTCTCTGTAATCAAGAAAACACTTGAATTGAAATATGAAGAGTGCTTCATGAACTTGCAAGATAAATTTATGAGTCCGTTTAAAATTTGAACAATTTGAAAGGCTGTTTAATGTCATGTTCTTGTGAATGGCTTTAGCTAGATCCTTTAATCCCCCATCCCAAAAAAATCTTCATCAGGACTTCTTGGAAATTTTTCAACAAATGCCAATCACCAATGTATGGAATCATCCAATCCAGTGCTGCACCATATTCACGTTTGATGTTGAGCAAAATCTTAAAAGTTGCTCCATCGCCAGCAACTACCAAATGATTGACCTGCTTTGTGATTTGGAAAAGATCATATAAAAGTTGAATTGACATTTGAAGGGTTAGTTTTGAGTCGGCTGGCTGGTCTAATACATATAGATAAGAAAACAAAGACTTCTCAGTTGTATCATTGTTACTATCAAGGAGCAGCTTACACTTAAAATTGGGCAACAATGGTATTGATGGCTCCTCATTTTGTGTCGGTATAAACCTTTCTAAGACATACAGAAACATGTCATCATTGAGAGTAAATATCATCTTCTTCTCCACATCTGAAAGAATAAATGTCTCCCAAGCAATTTGTGATCGTATATACGTTTTGAATTGAGTTGGTTGGAAATATTCTTTTGCAGGAGCATCAAGAGAGTGAGAGAGTTTGATTTTTTTTCGAGCAGACGGTTTTTTGGTTCTTGGAATGGATGCTGAAGAGCTGGTACTTGGAGTGGCCAACCTTTCAAAAGTACCGTGCAAAGTTTCACTACAGGGTTTTGGTTGCTGCGCCATAATTGATGTACCATTCCAGCTACGCCCTTGGTCTGCAACCACAGCAGCATGTGATGCAAGAACATCAATATTATCAATAGTAACATGTGTAATAGCATCATTATTAAGAGACGACAAGCATCCATTTGCATCTCTAACGTCTTTAACATGTTGTAGAAATCTATCAAGGGTTGACTCTGAACACGACAATCCTAACCTATTCATCATTTTTAGTAGCTTTGAAGAGTGTGACATTCTTTTAACAACATTGGCCATTACAATATGGAAGGGATAGGTGCATGAATCAGTCAATGAAAATTGCAAAATAAAAACTACAACTATTTTTCTTATTTTTCTTTGTACGCCATGTGAGGTACTTTCATTTGGAAAACATATGTGGCCTTTGGTAATGCAAAGGGAGGACTGTTTAAAAAAACGCATTTCTTCTGAATTTGAAGTTAGCAGACTGACAATATTCCATATAACTGGATCAAATGATGCTACTGCATCTAAAATATTAAAGTCAGCTACTGCAAGTGGATTGGCTATGAAAACATCATTTATACTTTTAGTCTGACTCTTCAGACGTTTATTCCCATCATTCAAAACTGAACCTAGAGATCCTTCCTCATGAACAGACTTAGCATAATCTTGATCAACATACACATCTTCAAATTTATCATCTCCTTTCTTCGTTAAATATCTAATTTTTGAGTGAGCATTGTGTAGACTGCAAATTAGCTGATCAGGCTGAACGTTTCTTACATAGAACAAAACTCCTTTCTTTTTTGATGTCCTGTGAATAGAAAACAGATTTCCAAAAGTACTCAGAATTTTGGTCATCAACCAGGGACATGTTCTATAATTTTCCTGATATGCATCAGAATCAGGAGCAAAGGATTTTTCCAATTCTATGAGAAAGAAATCATATGCATTTGTCAACAAAAATGCATAATCAGTTTTAGTCCACATACAAATCTGTTTGAAAGTACTGTGACATATTCTGTCTAATTCCAAGTTCAAACCTGATAATTTGTCTTCGTCTAGCGCTATTACACTATCCATGTTTTGTAAATTAACTTCAGATTCAACACGTCCTGTAAACGAAAAGTTGTAACACTGCTTACATAGAACATCCTTTTCACTCTCTACAAAATTAGTACTGATCATTTTCAGTTGGTTTCTATCTATGTTTTCATTATCATGCAAGCTATATTTCTTTTGTGATGATTTTACTATATGACCACATACAGCACACTTACAATTCTTGAGTAACTGATAATTTGACACTTGTGCTCTGTGTTTTTGACAAAATGGAATGGACTCTGGAATTTCTTTTAAATTTAGAGAAAGGCAGAATTAAATTCATCTAACGATATATCCGATGACTCAACTGTTGAAATACTAGTACATTTAGATGCATGTGATAAAAAACAAACATCTCTCTTTCTCTTTATTCTTGTTTTCTCAGGTGTGTATGAAGTGTCTTTTACTTTAGTGGCATATTTTTGTCTACATGCATTGCAAATACAGTCACGGTCAGTCACATTTCCATTGTTTTCCCGTATTTTCTTTATCAGTTCCTCAGAACCCATACCAATAATGTGGGAGTAGCGTGTAGATTTTCTGCTGCAGAGGGCACATGGCCCACACTGTGCCTTCCCACATGGCCTCACCCCAACAGCAGGTTGATACATCTGGCATATCTGGGACTTTCGTAGAATAGGTCAACCTGTAATGGACAAAACAAAAAGATTGGAGAAATTTTTAGACATTTTATCTCACATATTTTATGGTTAATCTTACTTTTGGTGAAGTCAGTGGGTAACAGAATTACAAACACAGTAACAGAACTACACCTTCTCATTTTCACTGCTGAAAATAAAATTTCTTCACAATTGAATTTCCTGGAATCCTTTGATAGATATTTGTAATGCTTTTATCTGTAACAATACATGAAGTAATCGCGCTTCATTCATTGAACATGTCATCCATAAATTTAGTGTGACTAGTCCCCCATGTCCATTGACAGATATTGACGACACCAAATGGTGACTTAAATGACTGACTACTGTAATGAAGTAATCTGTAGCTGTAAATTGAAAGTATTACAAGTGCATATGTCTTGCAAAGGACTGGAACAAAAAACAATATATTAACAAACATCAGCAGTGACTTACATTTAAGTCAGTCTTTATCCAATCAAATAATTAGTACAAAATCATCACTATTTGTACCACCTAACCCTCTTCCCCCCAAAAAATCATACATTGTACAAAAAAATGTAATCTAATGCAAACGGTACCCGGATAAAACTAGTAGAGCTCCATATTTATACACAATGCTACACAACAGTTTAACAATACTGTACTTAGCTTCTGCTTTTGGTCAATATCCATATTCCATCTGTTTTTTAATTCAGTAATCTGTGTATGGTGGACATTTATATTAAAGCGAATTTGCTTAACTTTGCTTTTTTTGCCTTTCCCATTTTGAATTGCCCACATACAAGAGAAAAAACTTAAGTCATTCAGAGAAGTAATCAATACCTTTTTTCTATCTCGCTTGCGTTTACTTGATCTCATGCGACGTCTCCGCAACCTCCGTTGCATCTTACTCTGGACATACATTGAATGAACTCGTGGCAGGTCGTCAAACCTGTAAGAAACTTGTCGCGAAGATGACATTGTTACATATGGGATCAATAGATGAGTGGGCGTATTTGGCCTATGTCGATTGGGCGGAAGGGGGGGCTCCTTTGGCTGTTTGGCAGTGCATCGTGGAATGATGAATCCATTTTCAGATGAAGGTGAAGGTGACGAAGACTGGCGAGATGATGACGAAGACTGGCGAGATGATGGCGAAGATGACGACTGGCGAGATGACGCCGGAGACTGGCGAGATGATGGCGAAGATGACAACTGGCGAGATGATGACAAAGACTGCCGAGATGATGGCGAAGATGAAGACTGGCGAGATGATGGCGAAGACGACGAAGATGTCTGGCGAGATGATGGTGACGATGACGACGATGACTGGCGAGATGATGGCGAAGATGACGGGCGAGATGTTGGCGAAGTTGACGATGATGATTGGCGAGATGATGGCGAAGATGACGGGCGAGATGTTGGCGAAGTTGACGATGATGATTGGCGAGATGATGGCGAAGATGACGGGCGAGATGTTGGCGAAGTTGACGATGATGACTGGCAAGATGATGGTGAAGATGACGACGATGACTGGCGAGATGATGGCGAAGATGACGACGACTGGCGAGATGATGGCGAAGATGACGACGAAGATTGGCGAGATGATGGCGAAGATGACGATGAAGACCGGTGAGATGACTGGCGAGATGATGACGAAACCTGGTGAGATGACAGCGAAGTAAGGAGTTATGATTATAAGTCAATTTCTAGTATTATTAACACGATCCATAATAATCAATATGAATGTTTTTGTTTGCCACTTCTGTTTAATAATACCTGGGGATAATACACACAGATCTACAGAATAGTAAATGCTAATTACACGATGATACAGCATGCAGGTACTGAAAAATAGACAAAACTATTATTATCTACAGGAAGAAAGAAATCACATTACATGTACAATACATAACTTGCAACATAAGATGTGATATTCACCGTCATTTTGTCATACAGAATATCTCAAACTGAAGTACATGTGCAAAGTTTGATATGTACATGTAGAGTGGAACCTCATTATAACGAGGACCTAAATACCATGACAATTACCTTGCTATATCAGGTTTCTCACTATATCAGGGTCCAAAAACAAAGAAATATAAAGAGTTGGAACCTGCAAAATCACCTTGTTATAAAAGGACTTTGTTATATCCGACCTCTTTATATCAAGGTTCCACTGTATATGTAATTAAGCGGTATGAATTAAATGAATAAAAATGGATGTGATTCCGTATTCAGTTCATCATCAGAGAATATTCAGGAAGTATATATTAATTTCTGTATTTGGAGATTAAATATGTAGGGACGGTGATTTTTCGCTTACCAGTAAATGGAAACGGAAAATCTAGTCTCGTTCTCTACTTTTCATGTGAAAATTCATGGAATTCACCATTGCAAAACCGAATTTATGTTTTTGCTGTGTATATTTCCTATGACAAAACAGAATTTTCATTTTCAGATCAAGTTAAAATGGAATTACAGGTTTTTAGAAATGGAAAAGACCATTTTTTTTTCA
>JZLH01S0602356.1:69496-82843 GCA_001188425.1 Eucidaris tribuloides | reverse complement strand
ACTAACTAACTAACTAACTAAACTAACTAACTAACTAACTAACACTACACACACACACACACACACACACACACACACACACACACACACACACACACACACACACACACACACACACACACACACACACACACACACACACACACACACACACACACACACACACACACACACACACAATTATCAGCGTTTTCTTACAATATGTGTTTTTACCCGGCCATGTCATACAGTTGCATGGAATTCGTTTTTATTCTTAAAAACAATCCCCTAAAATAGTCACGAAAACAAAAATACACTCAGACATACATACATACCTCATCACTCATACATACATACATACATACATACATACATGCATACATCACTCAAACATACATACTGCCATACATGCATACGTACATTCACAACACACACACTCACACACGCGCGCGTAGAAACAACCCTGCAAGAACATTCAAATCGAAAAAAAAATATGATTAGGATATTGAAAAACACATAATACCATTCCGCAAAGACCTCACGATTTTAACGAATTCTTTTCGAAATTCAGAATCTTTGTAGCAATAAAGGAATGGATAACATGCGGAACTAATACTAGTCATCAATATTGTTATAGACCAGAATCAGTTTGCCTCCACTGATACGGTTAGCACTAGGGCTTGCAAAATGCATGGTGGAATCCAGCAAAAAAAGAACAGACCCACCACCAAGAGAACCGTTTTCGTTGATTTGAAAATCGACTTGTTTACTAACCACCTGTTTCCTCGAACACCACAATCGCAATTTGCGAATAAAATTCAAACGTAAACTAGTATTAAAATTATGCTACACAGCAGATAGAAAACTGATATCTCCGACATCAGCATATCGTTGTCCGGTGCAAGTTATCCACTCTCCTGAATGTGTCCCACCACCAAAGTACATTGAGTACAATATAGATCGTAACCAGTAAAATCGACATGATAATAAGAGTTACCACTACTCGATATGTTGTTATCAACTCCACATATCGCAAGGGCCTCGTCATGGCGATATACCGATTCGCTGTAAGCGCTACAAGATGCCCCACTGAGAGTCTCAAGAAGACAAAGTAGAAGAATTAAAAATACCCATAGGTGGCTAGTGAAAGGGTCAAGTCGTTTTGTGCAATTGTCGGGAACATGATTATCGGTATCCCCACGAGTCCTGATAATAGATCGCTCACTGCGGGGCTGGTGAGGATGAAGTTTATCGGTGTCCACTGTCCGCAGACGATAGCTTCTGAAAACAGAAAAGATGACGAGCCCGTTTGCTATAACGATGACGAAAATTAGAGGAGTTTAAGGAGTAACCGCTGAATTTCATACGGAGAAAGATTGGAAAATTGTTGTCCTGATGTAAAATCAGGACAATTCATCAGTTTGAAAAAGTCCATTAGGTAATCATACAAACAAATACACACAAACGCAGACTTCTTTTTCTCTGAAAACAATACTGTGAGAATATTCCGGTCGAAAAGGGCAGCTACGGAATGTATCCACATTTAATGGAATTCCGTAACGACTTCACATTTTTGAGGAATTCTCGAAATTCATGGTCTTTGTAAGAATAAATGAATGGATTACATGCGGAACTGCAACTTGACGTTAATAATGTTACAGCATATGTGGCATTGAAGTAGTCCGGCTTCATGGATACGGTAAGCGTTAAGACCATCCACACGCCTACCGGAAACCAGCAGAGAAAGAACACACCTACCATCAAAAGAACCGTTTTCGTTGCCTTTACTGACACGCTCTTTACCAACTGTCTGTTCGCACGGAGTGCATTTTCGCGGTTTGCTATCGAATTGGATTGTTTGACCGCTATTCGTAAAATTCGAGCATTAACCACTACTAAAGTAGTGCAACACAGCAACAAGAACGCCAGTACTAAACTGTGGCTTACGATATGCTCGACACTGGTTAATTGTTGCCCGGTGCAAGTTATCAACTGATTGGATGTTGTGGCACTTATGTGCATACCTACACTAATGCTCGAAACCATGAAAATCCAGATGAAAACAAGGGTTACCACTACTCGTTTTGTCGTAACCAACTCCACATATCGCAATGGCCTCGTGATGGCTATGAAGCGATCCGCTGTTACTGCTGCAAGATGAGCGATTGAAAGTCCACAGAAGGCAACGTAGAAAAATGCAAAGTACGTAGCTGATGTACAAGTCAACTCGTTTTGAATGATTGTCGGGTACATTTGTAATGGAATCCCCACGAGGCCTGTCACTAGATCGGTCACTGCGAGGCTGGTGAGCAAAAAGTTTGTTGGTGTCCGCAGACGATAGCTTTTGAAAACAGACAAGATGACGAGCGCGTTTCCTGAAACGATGACGAAGATGAGAGGCAGCATCACAAGTAACAGCTGGATTTTATAAGGGGAAAAGCTTGGCAGTTTTTGTCCAGTAAAATTAGCTAATTCATTTCGATCCATTTCCGATAATTAATGAAATTTGCACTATCTATAAGAACAGTTCCAATCCACTAAATTGTCAGTATCTTTACACAATTCTTAGTCTTGAAATTTCATGACCGTCGTGCCCTTTTCGGTGAAATGGTGAAAAACAGTGTTCGTCAATCAAGGCAAGATTTGGCAAAAATCATAGACACTAAACAAGGTCGATGGGTTCACCGAATTGTGCGCTTATGTTTGATTAGTTTGCGTTCCACAGGCGTTTTGTTAGAGAGGAGTGAAACTTTTTCAGGTGAGGGTATACGCGTTACGATACGTGTAATAAATATCACATGGAGAACCTTTTGCGTAGTTGCGTTTGACAGTCTCCTGAATATAATATCTGATGTTTGAAAGTGAGCGCCATTCATGTCAAGACATCGACAAATCTTACACTTTTGCTAGTCTTGATACAGCAGCTAACTGTCCAGTCCTGTCTACTCTTCTCACCTGACCACAGAGAATAAATGACGTGTCGATTGGCAAAGTGGATGTTTTGTGTCTGCGAAGCGAACCAGGCAACGGAGTCACAAGCGGAGCTTCATGATCGACATCCCATAATAGTTTTGCAAACAGATATGGGACTTATAGCTGTTTAATGCAACGTAGAAGGATGATGAGATGATAGTGGTTGCACAACGATTCTTCGCATCACCAGTATAGCGTTAAGTGATAACAGTCATAAATGATTTTATTGTTTTAATTTCTAAGGCTGTGTCTATGGAAACGTCGCTTATAAAAAATAATCGGATATCAGATTTGCTCTTTTGTTAATCATCAATTTAATATATAAATTTCATTGCTTTAGTGGATATACATGAAAATTGCAACAGATGAAAATGAAATGAAACATAAATTATGCAAGTCATTGATTGTACGTAATATAGCGGGCAGTGCATTCTGGAAATAAACAATACAAGCACTGGAAAGTTGCACGATAAACAATATAAGTAAAATAGTATTTTCAAGATTTATTAAAGAGGAAACATATTATGCCGAAATAGACAACAACAACAACCAACAACACCCTGTCCAATCGGAAAATACAATTAGGGAATTTATCTACATTTATCGAATTCCGTAAAGACTTCGCAATTTTCAGGAATTCTCTTCAAAATACATGGTCTTTTTAAGAATAAATGAATGGGTTACACGTCGAACTGCTACAAGACATTAAGAGATCTCCGGGTGCATAGATGCGGTTAACACTTTGACCATTCACACACGCAAACCGCGGCAGATAAAAATGGGATAATACATAAAGTATGAGGGTCAGTGATTGAAGTGGAACGGGAAGAGCACGCAGGAAATAAACAACACAAGTGGCACGAATAACAGTAAAATGCCATGGGCATGACATATTGATACGTCCGTCTCATTTTACTAGTTGGCGCAGCAATTCTGACGTCATTGCGAGATTGACCAATGACGCTAACTTATTGATATAGTCTTGTCTAAATTAGAACGATAAAAATAATGTTTTGGAAATATTTTTGCTTTACTTCCACAGAATATATTAAGGTGGATGAGGAAAAAACGTATATAGGGTTACAAACAGGATTCACCTTTCCATGCTGAGATTGATATGGCAGACGGTAACAACAGACTGAAAACTCCACAATGGCGATCATAATAGGCCCATGGATATGAATACACTATGAATTGTATCTCACGAGTGCTTATACTTTTAGTATCGGTCCTGCGCTCTCAACCAGTGGCTCGCGAACTCATCCGAAAAAATGAAAGCAATTATGAATAATAACGGGAATGAAACAAAATAATGATATTGAGCTTTATAATTTAAACAAAAACAGTAATAATCAGATAACGACAGTGATATAATAGATATATATTGACAATGCATTGTTCCAGTGCTTTGTATCATAGCTCACAAGTTGTTTATACAGCGTTTCACGTTACCATGACTGTGCACGACGCACTTTGCATTGTCGATCAAACCTAGATGTTAAACCACTACTAATAATCCTATATGTGTGTGATAAACATTTACGTACTGCATTGTTTTTTGTTCGTATTTGAATGGTGAGCCCATATCTTAAGTGGGCCTCGACTTCAAAAAGGTTCAGAAGATCTGGATTAAACAGTTAAAGAGTACACGATTCTCACACACGGGTAAACTACAATGGCGACCGAAAACATCGTCACGTTACAACGGCTCACATCCGCGTTTCTGAAACTTATTCGTTTTAATAAACGCAACGCATGTATATATCATTAGCGTAGCCAGAGGGGGGGGCATGGGGGCAGTTGCCCCCCCCCCTCCCCAATATAAGCTTTTTCGCGAATTTTGTCGGTACACGAGGGACTCCGTCGTACATGCGTGGACCGACAAAAAATAATTTTATACGGACGGAATTACTTAATAAAGCCGACAAAAAATATGAAAGAATTTACTTTTTCAAAATGTAAAATCATTTTTTTTTCACGTCGCCTCTTCGGCTCGCTTTCGCATAAGTAATTTTCTCATGTCGGTGTTTTCTGGTAAACCAGGCAAACCGCCGCTATGTCATGAAGTATATGATTTGATGACATTTGGAACGTTAGCGGGTATGATAGTACATGTCAAATTGAGTTAAGTGGTACTACACAGATAACGTCTCAAATCAACCGACACGAACATCATGTTTACCGCAAAATGTTTTACGGCCTACAACATTAAACTGTTGAAAGACTCAAAAACATTCTCAGCAACGTGTACATTCTAGGAAAAATCTTAAGGAAAAAAAGTACAGACACCTATTTGATAACCGCGGGACACTAGCTCAGCCCATGTGAAGTGGATGGAAATATTCTTGGCCTTCGGCCCGTTCCTCCGGTTCACCACAAATCAAAACACAAGATTGCACTTTAATTTGGCCACAACGTTCCCTATTCTTCATAGATCTGTCGAAAATGTTCTTCTCCAAGGCAATGTTAAAAAAAATTTGTTGCATGATTATACTTGTGTGATCCTATTCAAATTACGAAGTACTGGCTGAGTCGCTATATAAAGAATATCAGAAATCAGAAGGCTTTGTTACGCGATTGTAGAAAATTACTTTCAGCTTTCTTTGGACCTCTGAAAATCTATTTGATGTTCTGAAGCGCTTCGCTCGCCTTCGCTCCTCGCGCCATACATCGCATATTAGCTTTTCTATAGCAAGAAGTCATATCGGTCCGTAAGAAACGTTTTAAAAGTTTTAAAAGTTTCCTTCGACGAAACGGGCTCGCATCGGACCTTCTAGAACGCAGAGAAAACGTTTTCTGCGTTTCGTAGTTTGCTTGGCGATTTCACTTCTTATCACGTTGTATCGAGTAGCGCGAATCTTACAGGGGTGGGGATAGGGCGTTAACCCCCCCCCCCACGGTGGCTGCCAGTTAAGACATTTGTGATTGCGTATTATGATTGTGAGCCGAATGATGAACATAAATTAAGTGTTTTATTTATACTGCGTGACAGATCAACTTACGGTAGCTGTGTACCTATCCGATTATATCAACTACAACAATTATCACATGTGGGACTAGGTGATTACGTTGTAGCAAGCTGACGGGCGACGGTCAACGAATTTGATTGATTTAAGTATCAAAGCTGTAAACTCTGTTAGCTTGTCGAATGAGTTAAAACTGGTAGATAATCCATTATGCCTTCCTGATACGACTATGTAGGTATGTCTGAATTTAATTCTATAATGTGACATTAGCACAGGGACATTGGGGATTTTACACGAGTTTGGAATCGTTTCCATTGCGTCTCTCTTTGTTACATGTTTGCCTGCGAGCGCCGTTTGTCGCTTGTGATCGAATGCTGCGAATCTGATCTTGGTTGAAAAGCGAGCGTACATGCGGTTGTCAACGGTAAGCTGCTAATTAACTTTCGTCCAGGTCTTGTAAGGCCACCGTATTCAAGACTCAGTGATATACGTAATGGTTTACAACTCTATGCTTACTTCATGAGATTACGAATGACTTTTAACCATTAACGGTAAGAAGGTGCATTACAATGAAAGGCGTAGACATTCGAAAGTTGTTTATCAGCTGACAATGGATATCTAGGGTTGGCGGGTGTATTGTACGACGTCCGCAATATAAGTTGTCTATCTATATTTCCATTTCTAAAATCCTTGAATTACCGAGAATCCAGTCATTTTGAATTTTATCAAGGGTTTCTAGTCGGAGCTTGAATCGCATCAATCTCGGCAGACGACAAGCGGTAAGTACTCTGTTGATCGATCGTGGAGTGAAATTTTGATAAATGAAACTATTTGAACCGGTTAGAGTAAATTTTTGTGTTCGGAGAAAATAAGTCCGGGAAATAGATGGTCATGGAACTATACATCGATTTCTTGTAAAAAATTATTACAAGATTTTATTTTCCATTGGTCCCACGAAATCTAAGCATTTTTGGACGAGTTAGTAAGACTGAAATTTTAGGTGTTCAATTTTCGAGGTAACTTGTTATCTTCCGCGCCAACCATGTCGCGAGCTTAACAAAATTGACTAGGTACCCGTGATGAGGACTGTGAGAAGTCTCATGAATATTTAAATATGAATTAAGATGAAGTACTGGTGATAATGTTGAAAGTAATTTTTGTAGAAATACTTGCGCTATTATTCTATGTTTGGTCTGCGGGAACATTTTATTGAATTTTGGCATGAAGTTATAGAAGAGAAATAGCAGTGATTTTTGACGAGTGTTCCCGTGTTGTGTGCTGTGACGCACAGTATAGGTTAGCTGGAATTTGCGATGACATTGTATGATATCGTGGGAGTTAGTACGTTTGATTATATGAGCCTGAGACGAGTTAATTTGGGAATTCATATTTCGTGAATAAAATGTATATTTGTTTATCCAAGTTTCATCTTTTATAACCAGACATTTGCATATTTGGAGTAACTTATTCCCAAATCTTAGACAATCGTAATTTAGTGAGGAAATGAAGGGAAACACTATGCTGTTTTATTTATTTAATGTCGCTTTTTTACCCAGCGGTTAGCCGTTACCGTTTGCAGTTACGTAGCCGTTACCGTTTGCAGTTTACCCGTAAATCCGTTATCCGTCTAGCGATGCAATGTAAAAAGTAAGCAAGGGTTTATCACACTTGGAGAACCGAGTGTGACATAAAGTAACAGCCTGGCAATTAATAAATCAGGTTCACGTTAATGCTAAACGTTATGTAAATTTATTTGTAATTCTGGATTATTAATTTGCGATTATTTTGCGTTCAAATTATTGTATTTGACGTTGACTGAGATTTACTATTGAACACAGCTTCTTTAATTTTTCTGTGATACTGATTGTTGAAATTTTATTGACATTTGGAAACGAATGATGTCAGTGTCTGCATTAGATATTTTCTTGCTTATTTCGTTGAGGCTGAAGATGCTGTCGAAAATTGAGAAACATTTATTGATATATTCATGAAATACAGCGAAATCTTGTGTATAATTACATTTTTCAGACACGTAATACAATTGCTAGAAAGTGTTACCTCAGGAGCAACCTTGAACAAATTTGTGATATTCGTGAAAGTTTCCAACAAAAACACAATTGGAAATGCTGACTATGTTTAGTTAGGGTGCAGTTGCCACCAGTGAGACTCTAATCATGGGCGCAGTCCAAATGCCTCGAGCTTCACCAACAATCTTGCTGCCCGCGACGATTGGTGTTCACTTTGCGGTTCGCCATCGTGTGCTGTTTGATGAAACGATTTTGTTGTGCGTTTCAAACGGTTGTTTCCCTGCTGAGTTAGCTAGCGAACGAAAAGTGTTACTGCGTTCACTATTTCGTTGCTGCGACGTAAGCGAATTTTGTGTTTCGTGGTGTCAAACCGGTTCGTTTTCTGCTGAGCTTATCTCGACGAACGAAAAGTGTTACTTGGCGTCACTATTGTCGTTGCTGTCTTGACGAAACGAATTCTTGTGATTGGTGGTTTCGAAACCCGGTTTCGCTGGCTGGAAGGCTGAGTTCACGGCAGAGCTCGGATACTTGTAGTTCCCAGACCTTCACCTTCTCCCTTCTCCGCTTGGCTTGTATTTATTTTTAGAATCTAAGATTCTAATTAGGCATTGATAACCTGAAAAATGTCATGAAATGAGTTCTACTCAATTAATCATATTTGTTGAGACGAGAGGTTAATTCAAACCTTCCTGATAATATTTTGGTGAAATATTTTTTGTTAGTCGTTGTGGCGTTTTGTGGATATTTGGTCCTCGTGTCAAATTAGTTAGTATTGAAATTCCGAGGGTCTGCAGGGTAGAAAAGTTACTTGGGCGAGTCATCTCATCTTGCGACGCATTTTCAGTTGAATGAACGTCTTCACCATTTATGACTGTGTTACTGTCAACTGTTACGTATCCCCAGCTTACGCACAAAATAGAGATATGTGTGTCGCCTGTCATGACGGCAATTGGTGCCAATTATGCTGATGCTTGTTCAACAGTGAGAAATTCACTCAAGCTTAGTTGATTATTTTGGAGTAATGATTTCAAATTAGTGTTTGGTTTTATGAGGAATTGGTCTCGTGTAAATTTATTGAATCTCGCCTGAAAGTGAGTGTCTTGACAGGTGGAAATTTACTGCGGCAGAGAGCCATGCTCAGGAGTATAGCATGCCTTTGAATGAGTTCTACATGAAACATTTAGTTGTTTAAGAAACATCAATGTAGTGTAAATGCGAACAAGAATGTTTGCTGCCATAAAGGGCAGGTTGATGGAACGAATTATAAGAATGAGACGATCTTCTGAACATGGAAGCTGAATTACCGTCAGTTTCTCTGATGTGGAAAATCAATTTATTTGCGTGTAAATTACGTTAGCCATGATTATGCTATTCTTAATCAAGAGTTATATAACAGTGATGTCTACGGTGAACCCGTGTCCTGATAGTGAGCAATGTGTTGTTTACAAAAATATTCGAGTAAATGACTGAGATTAATTTAATCGAGTTTACGGTAGAGTAGTTACTGTTTGGCTATACACAATTTAGGAGCTTACGACCAAGCTTGGATGCTGAAGTGTTTAGAGACCGTAGGTGTTTCTAGGCTAAAGATTTCATTTATTACGGCCACCGTAAATTGAAGTGAGAGGCGATCAATGAACAGGGGCGGTAGGCATTGAAGCCGAGGGGAGTAGAAATGGAGTTTGTTTTAATTTTATAGAAATTTGGGGTAGACGAAGGCCGGTATGAAAATGGGCTGGTCCTGCTGAGCGAGTTTTCAGGAAGTTATCATGCAAGATAACTAGACACAGTACGCTAGAGTTATCGTTTGTTAACATTGAAATAGTTACTGTACCTTTGTACCTCACTCGTTTTAACCAAGTACAAATTTTATAGCAAATTGTCCTGAATCGTTTTGAAGTTCTGAGCATCAAAAGTTTGGTTGGAAATCGCGCACCGTGTCGAACAGTTACAGAATGAAGAATTCGCCTCGTTAGACAATCTCAAATTCAGTAGATAGGACAGGTTTATGAATATTTCATTACTTTGAGACCTGTTTAGCTTCAATGTACATGTACTTGACGTCAAGGCCAAGAGCGTGTATTCTTCAAATTATTGTACGACTGTAAACAAAACCGTTATGCACCTCGGTCACCGTACCGTAATTGTAAAATTGAGAAAAGTGTAAAATACAAAAGTCAATTGAGCATGCTTTTAACAGATTTTAAAGTCAGTTGACAGCTTTCGATGAAATTTTGAGCTTGGCCACACTTCTGTGAAGTTGTCTTGTACCGTTTATAAAAGTATGGAATTTTTGTTATTTTTTCGAGATCATATCAAACTGAATCCTTGACGTCCAAAACGCCTGAAGTTGTTACTACAGTCTGGGTTCACGATATTTATTTAAGTGAGGCGGATTGTGAGAATGAATGTTGTTTGTGTAGTTTTATTTATCTTCTAAGCTTTCACAGTATTTTATGAATGATTGCAACTGCGAAATGATTGCGTTTGTTGATTAATATATCTCGTAAATTCTTGATGAACGGTTGCGAGTTGATTTTGGTTTGATTAATTGATTGAATTGAGAGATGAGAATGTGAATGGCGAACACTTATTAGGGGCGCTCTGTATATTTAAGACAAAACGACTTATAGTCATCGAAATTAACGTTGAGTGGAAGTTTGTGGAGAAGAATTACTTATTTTGTCCAAGCCTGAAGAACATCCCTCATTTTCAACGTTCAATAAAGGGATGTTCAATTTGGGCATGATTGGCTAAAATGAATTGATCGGTGTTGTTTGAGAAGTTGAATTGCCGAGTTTGAGTCTTGTGCTGTGTTCTGTTCTGCTTTGCTGAGTTTGGTATTCGGATTCAAGTGATAATGAGGTGTGAATAAGTACGAGTGTGTGCAAGTTGTTTCTCTCTGGCTGGACTAGAAGGGATAAGGGTCCCAACCCCTGTGTCCAAATTTGGTAGTTTTCCGCCTCTCAATAAAAGAAAATTAACTGAGTAGAGAATATGAAAACTCACAAGTACGTGCGACGATAGTTTTTTGCACACTGGAGGCCCATGATGTTTCTCGGAACAGCATGGAGTTTGCTGACTTCTACCGATTGAAATGAACTACACAGTGGTAATTTGTAGCAGGTCAACAAGCTTGGTCGATTTCACACGCAGCGAAGGTGACACAACGTGCGTCTTCGGTACGGCGCATACACAAGCGAGGGTTTGACTTAGACGTTCATGACAGCACATTAAAAAGTGAACTCCTTTGATGACTTGACAATGTTTAAGGAGATAACAATTTCTTCAGAGTAGTATTGACGTTATCGATTTTGATGTTAGCGTTTATTATTTTTAATTTAGAAGATAGAGCAAAATTTTTCCTATTATAAGCGTGGCAGGCGTACTAAATTGACCGGAGAATTGCAGAAGGACTATTAGATAGATGAAAGTATTTCTAAATGTTATTGTCTTGTTCTACGACATCCGCGACTTATCAGAAAAATACTAAAAATTGTTAGAACAAATGTTTAGAGAAATACAGTCTTGCCTCGTCGCACATTATTAGTAGATGTCAGGAAACCAAACAGCGTATCCACAAATTTGTTTTAATATATAGTGCAAAACAAATTCTTCATACACAATTCTCAATTTTTTCTCAAAATTTTTCTCAAAATTTTTCGGCGCGCTTGGCGCGCAACATATACACGTTTTTTAATTTTCGGGCTCTTCACGCGTAAACATAGCCTTTTAAAATTTTCACTGCGCTTTGCACGCAAACATCACAAATTCTAAAGATTTTCGGCCGCGCGTTACGCGCGCACATAGCATAATTCTACAAATTCGCGCGCTTCCGCGACGCAAACATGCATTTTTTAACAAATTTTCTCCCATCACCATTCGTTAAAAAAAAAACCTTACCAAAAAGCTAGATCCGCCCCTGTGTATTAATTATTCACTGTCATCGTAAATCATTTAACTGTTATCATTACACAACATGAATATGTCGGTACGTCGGGAGTTTGTCGGTACACTCGGGTGCCTTGCCCCCCCCCCCATGACAAAAAGCTGGCTACGCTACTGGTATATATTACGCTGGCTTAACACTTCGTCGCGTTTGAACATCGTTTCATGAAACGGTTTTAAACACGTTTGTAAGGTGACGATATTTTCGGTCGGCACTGTATACCGAGTAAAACTCTTGTGCCGACGCCGACGGATAATGTCAAAACAGTCATTTCCAAAGAAAAATGAGTTTGATCTAAATGATTAAAAAAATCTGGGATACTTCCTTGAAGACTACATGTATATATAATCAACGAAAACTTGGAAAACATGAACACAAACGACAAATTCATCTCATCAAAACTGAGTCAGTAACTCCGCGAAAACACATGATACACTGGATAATAGTTAACGGCATTTGAGCGCACGGGGAATTATGGGATTTGTAAACCATCGGGTCTGCACATCTACGTCACATATCTTGTACAGAGTTCGATTTTGTTTTTACAATTCAAGCTTTGACGATTTCTAAATTTCGGGTTATGATATTACAAGGTAAATAGACTCATAAGGTGATTACGAAGTGTCCAACTATCATTCATGTTAAATCAACACGATATTCCAAATTAGTTCATTTTACTTCTCACAGGAACTTTAAGACTTGTTTGCATTTTCGCAAGAATAAAAAAAGGGACGGCGCCAAGGTAGCAGGGGGAAATCCTTCGAGAAAATTTTTATGCCCCCCCCCCAAAAAAAAAAATACTCGCCAAATTGCAAGCCAAACAACATCCGACAAGGTGGGGACAAAGGGCCGACGACGTGGAAAAACATTTTTTTCCCGCCAAAAAAACTTTACCAGCTAAATTGCAAGCCAACCAACATCCGACGGGGGGGGGGGGTCGATCGCCTGCCATTTCTTTGCAAGCCAAATCATCAACAAAAGGGGAGGCAAAATTGTCTAAAAACAGTAAAAATCGCCGTCATCTTATGAACTTTGAAAAGAGTATGATGCCGTCACCCCCTGCTCAGTGAGGTGCCACTTTTGACAAAACAAACAAACAAACAAACCGACAAAGGAAACCAGACCAACTTGAACAAATATACCTGTAACAGAATTACACACAAACAACCATACTCAGTGTTTTCTTACATTGTGATCTTACCCTCCAGTGACCTACATTTGCATGGATTTGCCCTCATTCCCCAAAAGATATCTACATAGTCCTGAAAACAAAAATACATGTCCATACAAACCCACAAACGTGCAACACACACACACACACACACACACACACACGCACACACACACACACACACACACACACACACACCACACACACAACACACACACACACACACGACACGCACACACACACACACACACACACACACACACACACACACACACACACACA
>JZLH01S0602356.1:39293-52761 GCA_001188425.1 Eucidaris tribuloides | reverse complement strand
GTAGTCTTTCAACTGTTAAAATGTTCATTAATATTTTGTTTTAACATCATATTTGAACCCTCATTTACACATTTGAAAAAAAATGCCAAAAATAACATATACAGCTGAAAAGCTTCCTTTAAAATGGTATATTACATTAAACAAATGAAACTGATTTTAAGTTTTTTGGTGCTTTTTTGGGAGGGGGTGAAAATAATATGTTTCGGCTCATTAGACAACTGCTCATAGCCACACAGTAATAAATGTTTTTTTGAATTTTGACACAGCCAATTCTTAAGTGTTGTTACGTTCACACAAGAGCAAAGAAAAATAAACAATAACAAACAAAGTAATCTACAAATGAAATCTAGTCGAACATAAAAAACTAAAACTTTCCTTTCAGCATGTCACTAGTGCAATTTGCACTTCAAATTGTACCACTTAAGGAAGTGCCAATAATATACAAAGTATGATAGTAAAACTTTTTTTCTCTCTCTTGCAGCTGTTTCGAATTATAGGGGCTGCCACAATCTTTCCACCGCGATCTACTCTGTGTTATCTCCTCTGTCAAATCAATTATCCTCATATCTTTTAATATCATGCCCATATAATTATCTCTTTTATGGTCTACCCATCTTTCTGTTTCTTGGGGGTATCATTTCCAACATCATTCTCACTATCTACCCCACATTTCTCCTTTTAAACATGCCAAACCACCGTAGTCTTCCCTTTCTCGCCTTATCCCTAAACATTTCTCCATTACTTTGCTGTCCCTCTCACTAACTTATTTTTAATCATGACCCTTCTTGTCACAACCAAAGAAAATTTCAACATCTTCAACTCCGCCACATCAAACTTTTCGTGCAGCTTTTTTGTAAGAGACACTGTCTCAAACCCGTACATCATCTCTTGTATAATCACTATCCTGTAGATATTCCCCTTTTCTTTTGGCAGATATACTCTCTTGTCACGTATCACTCCTGTTACTCTCCTCCACCCATTCAAGCCTGCGTGGGTTCTCTTCTTTACTTCCATGTTACATTCTCAATTTTTGCAGGGTTGAGCATAAGTACTTTTAAAGCCCCCAGCTTTGCTCTATCGACACCTTGCAGTTTCACAATACCTCCAGCTCCCATTCATTAACACATGTACTCTGTTTTTGGCCAGCTAACTTTCATCCCTCTCCGCTCTAGAGCATACCTCCAACTTTCCATTTTTCCTGAAACTGCTCCGTGCTCTAGGAGCAAATTGCAATGTCATCTGCAAACATCATGGTCTGTGGGGCCTACTGTCTCACCTCGTCTGTCTGGTGCAATCCAACTCTCACTTTGAACCATCAAATCACCCCAACTGCACACCGCATGGCTGTCTCGCATGGATCATACATATCCTGCATCATATCCGTCATTGTAAGTTTCTTGATACCTGGTTGGTCTATTGCGCATCATGTGATTAATGATATTCCCACTAGATCCGTGGAGATGTCGCCCTTGTGACGTCAATCCGCAAAATAGTCGATTCACGGCTTGTAACAAATGTCACAAAGTAACACTCATCATTAAAAGAGTGTCGCAATTGTGTCCAAATAGTTAAAAAAAAAAAACATGTTTTAGTGCTTTGTTTGCAATTTGCACGCTCACTTTGTCTAGTAAATCCGAACAAAACGTGTTTTGTAAAGGAAGAGAAATTTTGTGAAGGAATACAGTTTTAATGTAAAGTACGCTATTTTTTCCGTGCGCATGACAGACATATCATGCTACATCCGTATGGAAGTCTAGCAAAGTTTAAGATAAACTCTCGATTAAGTTCTCGATTGAATTAGTGTTTAATAGGTTTGTGAAGTTGGTACTCGACTAACTATATATGTTAAAGCCCAAGATTAGTTTGGGGGATTTTTTTTTTATTTGAAAGCTGTATGCCCAAAGGTCATATCAAACCAATAACAGATTCTGAATGTCTTTCTATTTTTTAATTAATGAAAAATCTCGGGGTCGGGGACCCCCGCGAATTTCGACTATATTTTACATTATAGCATCCAAAGGGTTAATAAAGTGTTGAGGTTGTCTGAGTTATACCTCATCAGAAAGAGCAGACTCTGCTCTTTCTGATGAGATGTAACTCAAATAATTTTTGAATGAACTTAATGGATAAAGAATAACTTAAACAAAGCCCAAAATAAGCAAGTTACTCAGGCAAAGAGAGCCATGTACAATTTAATGATAAAGTCATAAAAACTAAGGCTCCTTTTAGACATTCAACTTGATCTGTTTAATCGACTTGTCGTACCCATCCTGCTATACGGCTGTGAAGTTTGGGGTTATGAAAATCTCACACAAATTGAAAGACTACATAACCAGTATTGTAAACAGCTGCTGAGACTGAGGAAAAATACAATGAATTATATAGCTCTGGGTGAACTTGGAAGATTAGAATTATCACGATTTGTAAAAGAAAGAATGATTACTTATTGGTATAGATCTATAACTGGTAAAGAAGTTAAATTATCAACTATTGTATGTAATATTCTTAAACTACTAAGTGATCATGATATATATTCCTCTTCATGGATAAAATCCATTCATACGACTTTGAATGAGTTAGGAATGTCAAATGTGTGGAATGATTACGGTCAATTGAACAAATCGTGGCTAAAATCAGATATCAAACTGAGATTAAATGATACATATTTTCAAAAACGGCAAAACAAAATAAATGATAGTACTATGTGCTTCAATTACAGAATCATCAAGAACGATATGAAATTGGAAAGATATTTAATCAGTCTGACTAGGTTTCGATGTGCAAACCATCGATTACCTATAGTAACAGGGAGATACGCTGGCATTGAACGAGATAATAGGATTTGTAATTTTTGTGACGCCAACAAACTCGGGGACGAATTTCATTACCTTTTTGAATGTCCCAAGCTTAAGGCAGACAGATTAAAATTCATCAAACCGTATTATAGAATCAGGCCTAATGCTTTTAAATGATGCAATTATTTAATTCCGAAAACTGCAAAGAATTTATTAATTTAGCAAAATTTTGTCGGAAAATAATGTCGCTCCACGTGCATGTATGACCATCTTTTACACTCTTTTTTTTGGTTAATTCTATTCTTGAATAGAAATGTGAATGTTTGTAAATTATTGTATATATTTCGATTTGTATGTTTTTTTATTATTTATTACGTTTCAACTGATTATTTTTTGCCTATCTATCAAACACAATTCTCATATCTATTTATTTGAAAAGTAGTTCTTGCCACGCTCACCGCAATCTAATCGTTATAACAAAAGACTTTAATTTTTTAATCATAATATTTCTTGTTTGCATCAAACATCTTTGTATATATTGTAAATATTGTAAATACTTGTTGTTTGTAAATTTTCGTTCAATATATTTATATTTGCTTTGTTTGTTTTTTCTTTTTTGTCATGAATAATACATCTTTGTATAATGTAAGATTTTCTTCAATGCCCTAACTTCGGGTGACATAAAATAAAAAATCATTGTCATTGTCACTGTCATTGTCAAATTTAGTACGCGCACAAGAAAACAAACACCCTGTGAACGCGTATACGGTTACGGATTCCGTACGTAATCGCTCTATCTTCACGTGTTAATTGGGACTTCCGAGATACGCACGCCTGTGTAACGACCGGTCGTTACACTCCTCGCGGGCGGTGCTCAAAATAGAAAATGTCATGTGACAGACATTGAACCAATCAGGAATGCAAACAAACTTAACCAGTTGAATAAAGTCTTTTACTTTATTTTTGCTTGTCTGAAATTTATCTTTCATACTGATTAATGTTGTAATTACACATATACCTCGTCATTTATTTGTATTCTACCTTCAAATTATCTTTGTTATATGGAAATATGTACATTTATATTATATATTGTTATGTTGTAATCTGTACATTTATTTATTATGGTTTGATTTGATATATTTGCAGAAATAAAGTTCAATTCAATTCAAAGTTTTAAAATTAATGATTTTAGATATATACTGAAGATTGTTGTTTCATCTAAATTTATATCTGAAATTTGGGGATAAACTTCATTATATTTTCACAGCTGGAGAAGTTTTCTCTGTACAAGCTTTATGTTAGTTTAAAAAGGGGGAGGTACAGTCATTGGGATTCTCATTGTCGTTGTTTTGAATGAAGATTGCTAGCAAGTGAAGTCTATTATATATATAATGTTCCTGACATGCATTTAATTGCACACTTTGCTGTCTATATGACACTGTCAAAAATGTTTTAATATCACCTGTCAGAAATCTGATAACATATGTGTTCTAGACCGAACTGTGTCGCCCACGATCGAATTCAATGTACTCGAGAAATGGTGTTTTGTGTGCATATTCGTTTAAGGTCATCTGCTGCAATATTGTTAAAAAAAGATGGGTGATAACAGAAACGGATTAAATTTCGTGTCACTCACGAGTCACAAGCACTAGTTTTCTGTAGCAAAATGACAGGATTTTTTTTATAAGAGGACAACTTGAAAGCACATGTTTGACATGAGTATAAGACGAATAAAATTATTGTACATGTATGTACCAAGGTGTGCAAAAAAATGGCTCATCTTTTTAAGCCTCCGCCTCGGAGAGTGAAGGAGGCGATCTATAGTATATGCTTCCACGCCACCTGCTCCGGAGAGAATTGCTCCCGACGAAATAATTTGAATGAACAACACCTAATAATTCATAATACCTCATATTAAAGATTTTTACTCATTGAATGGTCCAAAAATTGTATAACGTGACACGGCGATATCTATAATATCATTGCCTCGAGGGTGTTAGGGTGGCCTGTCCACTTGAGCCTAAAGGGTCAAATGAAGGCACCCCAAACCCTGTGAAAGGTCGCCCGAGTAAACCTCGATCTTAGCCCGCGCACGACACGACGGTACCCCCCGCAGTACCGTGTAGTGCACGCAAAGATGAACAGCACCCGTAGCGAGCGCGGCGCCTTAGCGATCTTTGGTATTGCACGGCGGTTATTATAGACGCGACGGCGACAGATAACACGGGTACTGTAAGGATACGGAAATAGGCTAATGATGAAAGAGGATTAGAAAACAATATACGAAGCAAAGAACCGAAGTAAAAATACAAAGAGATAATCAAGTAACCGGGCGGTCGTGACTATATGAGGAATTGAGCGGATTAGGCCTAACCATTCAAAATGACAACATAGGCGGACATCTCGCTAGGTAGGTTAGTACGAGCTGAACAAGTATGTTATTCGCGACGGTACGTACAGTAATAGACAGCGCGACGATTCGGTTATCGGCACAACTTGGGACGCGCTCAACGCATCAGGGAATCATGGGTTAACATGATTGTCCGATGATTTAATAATGAGAGTTCTTTGTGCAATGAACACACCTATAACCGTTAGACTCCTGGACTCTACAGTTAGACTGATTCATGAATCATGATTAAGAGGATGAAGGTATATAAAACAAATCATTGCTCCTCTGTAAATCGGATGTGTGTTTCATCTATCGCTCCCTCCGGTGCTGGTTTCATGACGGGCCCTTCTATCAACCCTCCGTTCCTGGCTTTCCGCCCTCGGGGACTGATAGAGAGGGCCGGGTATGACAGCACCTGCGGGAAGTGATAATTTCCCACCGACCATTCGATCATGAGGGCGAGTCAATAATTCTGAGGTACTATAGACACACCTGCTTCATAGGATTCTTGTTCATTGATTGTTTAAAAGTAGTCACATGATGAAATATAAAGCACATGAGGCGGCTACCGATCCCGGACGAGGGCGCGAGTCTGTGAGAAAGTACTAATTACGGATCCGTAAATAGTAGGCTGGTCAAAAGCCGTAAAATAGTACTGTAAAAGGCCGTCGAGACCCAGTACGTGTATTCATTCGGGCATCTGATTTGCACAGCGATGTTGTTCGACTGCTTGTCGGCCCATTAGCCAATCAGAGGGTTAGCTCCGATAGCTGGCCTTAATGCGCAGCGGAAGTATATCAGCCGCACCAGCCAAAACCGACTAAAAAACGAGCAGGAAATGTTGAGTTTATTATGAAAATTTAAACAGCTGGTGCCGATAATGAAACACTACTACCTGGAGAGAAGGCCATGGTAAGTTCCCTGTTGAATATGATCGAGTCATATTATTACTTCATTAAGATCATGGTCCCTAGTTTTTTCAACAAGAAACTTTTATAATATTTTGTCGCGTGCCCGCCTCCTGCGCGTGTGGCACGCGACAGGAGCCCTGACAGGCTATGGGCTAAGCGCCTAGTGTCAGCAAGATTGCGCACAGTAGCGAATGCGGGAGCGAATGTCAAATATCTGGCTCATTTCGCGTCGCCGATAGCTTAACGAAGTGGACATCTAGGAAATTTAAACACTGGTGCCATAAATGTAACACTATCGGAAGGGTATGTAATTCCCTGTTGATATTACGCATTTTACTCATTAAATCATGCCCTAGTTTTTTTCACAATAAACTTTTATATATTTTGTCGTGCCGCTCCGGCCCTGCGCGGTGGCAGCGCAGGACTGAGCTACACAGCTGTGCTACACATGTACACGATTGCACAATAGCGAATGCTAGCGAATGTCAAATATCTGGCTCAAGTTCGTATAGCCGATTACCATCATCGGCAGATGTTAGTTGGGAATAATGAAATTAAATTGTTTGCTACAAATTGACCGAGTGTGAATTCAGGGTTAGCAACAAATTACGCCCGACGCTATTATTATTCCACTAACTTTCGGAACTCTTGCTTCATATCTAGGTAAAGAACGCGCTGTTTGTCAAGTTAACTGTGTGGCTACATTGGATAGCGCGCATGTTTATCGCGCGTGTGACCCGGGTTCAAATCCCACGCTACATTTCTGCTTTCAAAATAACTTTTTTTTTTTTACTTTTTTTATTCATTAATGTCAAGGGGGTACAAACACTATTGTGTACGGTAAGCAACGTTAGTCGTTACTTACGTTATAGATCACTATTCACAATTAAATACACGTAAGTAACGACTAACGTTAGTTATCGCCGAGTTAACGTTAACGTTAATTGCGTAGGGTCTACATTTATTGAAATCTTTTAACCAATCAATAAGCAATGAATATATGAATGTAGTTTATAAAACAAATATGTACGGCCTTCATTCGAGGTTCTAGTTTAAAACTATGGTCCCTCGGTGACTGCAATAGAACTATTTTGCTTCGGGGCTACGCCTCGCACCTCAGCAAATAGTTCTATTGGCAATCACCTCGGGCCCTATAGTGTTTAACTAGAACCGCTCATCGCCGTACATATTTGTATATTATAAACTGCCTCTCATAATAATCTTGTTCATTGATTGAGTTAAAAGTATGTCACATGATGAAAATATAAACACACTAACCGGGGTGAGAAAGTACTATTTTACGGATCGCGTAACCTAGGTACTTCAAAGCCGAAATAGTACTTAAAAGCCGTAAATAGTAACTTTTCTCGCAATCTGATTTCGCGTCGCACGATTTGTTCGAATCTGTCGGCATGTCAGCCAATCAGAGGCTAGCTCAATGCTGGCTGTATGCCAGCCAGTCGAATATTCGACCGCACGACCAAAAACCACTAAAAAACGCAGGAAATGTTGAAGTTTTTATTATGAAATTAAACAGCTGCGTGCCATAAATGTAACTACTATCAGGAAGGTATGCGTAATTCCGCTGTTGATATTTATGCATTATTACTCATTAAATCAATGTCCTATCTTCTTTTCACAATAAAACTTTTATATTGTTTGTCATGCTGCTCGCCTGCGCGGTGCAGCCGCAGCCAGGAGCTACAGGCTAGCTACGCATATGTCAGCGATTACACAGTAGCGAATGTCAATATCTGGGCTCATTACGGTAGTCGCCGATATCTAAGAAACTTGGACGTCTAGGAAATTGTAAGACACTAGTGGCCATAAGATGTAACACTATAGGAAGGAGTATTCGTTTGATATTTGCATTTTACTCATTAAATAATGTCTACTCTTAGTTTTTTTGGTTTTTTTTCACAATAAACTTTTAATAATATTTTGCGTGCCGCTGCGCGGCCCTAGCGCCGGTGGCAGCGCAAGGACCTGGCAGCTACACTTGTCACGGATGCGGAATGTCGGGAGAGAATCTGGCTCAGTTTCGTGTCGCCGTTGATCAAATCATTCGGCAGATATTATTTGGGAATAATGTACTTAAATGTGTTTGCTGATATAAATGACTGAGTGCTGAATTCCCTTGGGTTAGCAAAAATTCGCGCCCGGACGCTATATTATTCCACGAGCTTTTCGAATCTTTGCCTTCATATAGGTAAAGAACACAACGACGTGTCAAGCTTAGCGATGTGGTGGCTACATTGGATAGCGCGCGCAAAATGTTTATTGCAGCGTGTGACTGCGGGTTCGAGATCCCCAAGGCACAGTTCACTTTAAAATAATTATTTTTTACGTTTTTTTTATTTTATTAATGTCTTGGGGTACAAGCAGATCTGTACGCGTAGCACCGTTAGTCCGTTACTTAGATGTAATTTAATTGTGAGAAATAGTCCGATCTGATAAACGAAGTTAGATGCTTACGGTTTGAGTTAACCGCCGAGTTAACGTTGATACGGTTAATTGCGTGAAGGTCTAACGTTACAATTTTATTGAAATCTTTTAACCAATCACATAAACAATGAATATAAGACAAGTATTTTTATAATAAAGCAAAATATGTAGCGGCCTATGCATTCGAGCCTCTAGATTAAAACTATGGTCCCCTCGGGGACTGACAATAGAACCAGTTTTGCTTCGGGGCTACGCCCCTCAGCAAAATAGTTTTTGCAATCCACCTCGGCCCTACAGTTTAACAGAACGCGCCTCAATGCGCGCGGTACATATTTGTATACGAACCGCCTACCTGGCGTAACCACAGGGGCGGCGCTAAAAGAGGATGTTTGGCTTGTAATTTTGGAGGCAAAAAAAAATGGCAGGCAAACAATTCTTTTTTTTTTTGGTTTTTGTCGTCGTCGTCGTCGTCGGTCTCCTGCCCCCCCCCCCATCCCCGCTTGTCGGTTGAAATGGTTGGCTTGTAATTTGGCAGGTGAAAAAAATTGGCGGGCACAAATGGTTTGGGTCGTCGTCGGCCCCCTGCCCTCCTCTTGTCGGATGATGTTTGGCTGGTAATTTGGCAGGTAACACAAAACTGGCAGGCAAAGTTTTCCCCGACTGATTTTTCGCCCCTCCTAAGATTTTACCCCTGGATAACCCTATAGAATTGAAAATCCAATGGCAACCATATGTCCAATTCGGGCAATTCGTTGTCTACTGAGATATTGTCACCGGAGCATTAGTGTCCTTCCGTCAGCCTGTCCATCCAATTTTGGAAGAAATCTGCTTGAATAGTAAATGATCAAAAATTTTATCACGAATTTTGCATGGATATTAAATTTAAGATTGATTCACGGTTATCTAGCAGTATTATAATGGCATGTGGATCATTTCGGAAATTTAATAATCAGCGGGATATTTCTTGAAAATGGGGATGGGGGGTCAGAGGTCAAGGCTAAATGAACTTAACATAAATCTGCATGTCTGGGGATAACGTGGTATTTGGGAAGACAGTTCAAAACTATCAATGCTCAAGAACGACAGAATGAAATACCGCTTTTTCAGGTATGACTCCAAACTGAGAGTGTAGGAAAAGAGGTAAAAGGGGAATCTAGATTAAACTATTGCAAAGGCTTTGGAGAAAGAATTTATGAAATTAGCAACAGGAGATAGAGGCATACCCACTGTGTAATAATTGTGATTTAAGCTGGTTTTATCCCGGTTTCAAGAACATATAAACGAAGAAATGATACATTTGGAAATGAAAATTCATTATACTTTATATAATGCGTTTATTTTGTCATTGAGAAGTTATGAAAGATAGATAAATAATTACATCTCAGCAGTACATTTCATTATGATGAATGGTATACACACGGTTACAGCGAAGTGTATTAAAAGCTTTTTCAGTCATACACTCATGCTCATAATTATGGAATATTTTGTTGCTACTTAAGTTCTTTCTTCTATATCGTCCAAAATTTTCAAGACAAGTATTTATTTCACAAAAACGCAGTATATGAAGCAATTTTGGGATTTCATGAGATGACTAAAGTAAAAACTAAAATACGTTTGAGCGCAATAGCAATTATATATTTATTTTTTTTAACCACAAAAAAACATGAAAAAGATATTAAATTAAAGTAATTGAAAACACAACACAAAAAATGATTATTTTTTTTATCTAATGTCAATTATCATAAAATTACCATCAGAATTGTCTGTTACAAGTCTAATAATGCGCGTAACCACCACGTGACTCAACAACAACTCTGAATACCGCCATTTTTAAACACAGGGTTTTAGCCTCGAGTCGGACGCTACAAAATGCTCAGCAGTCCTGAAATATTTAGATTATAATTGTTTCACCTGGGGAGTTAATCCCAGATGTACCGTTCACGGAAAAATGGCAATTTCTAAAATGTCTCTAAAATTTTCCATAATTATGAGCATGAGTGTAAACCTATACTTGTATAATCTATAATCGAGGACTGCAAATACCTGGAAATATATTTTACAAATTTCAAACTCAAACTTGAAATTGAATAACAACTTTACGTGCGAAATTAATAGAATTTTAGATTATTAAATCATTCTAAATTATATGTTTATTTTTCACATATAGGTTCAGCTTTCCGTTAAGACATCGTAATAGAAATTTTTTGTGTAATATCACACTTCTTTAAGTTAATCTGTTACTGTAAGTTTGTAACTCAAGCGATGTTTCTCCCCTTAATAGTGAGCTGAAATGTACTATGAATATTTCCATACTAAAACGCTTAGACTGTGTGGATTGATTATATTTGTATTTGTCAATGTCGTACAGTACATACTTAAAAAATGACAGAACAAAGAAACACATACACAATTCATCACAAGTATATGAATCAAAATCAATCTTAAAAGAAAAAAAAACGTGCACGGACCAGCGAAAACCCGCCGTCTGAGATTTTCAATAAAATATAGCCAAAATGGTAAATGTTTTTGTCCCTACTTACCATGTTCATACTCAGGGAGCGAAAGTTCTCTCGAACATGTACCGAGAATTCAATACAATATAGATATGAATGACGATCTCATTTGCTACATCAGCTAGAGAAATAACGATTTACTTTGAACATCTGATGAATTCGATGCTGACTAGTTTACTAACACCGTGTACATATATACATATATAAACACAACAAAAAAAGTAACTATCCCCTTTTTCAAAAATAGCATAACTTTTAAAGAAACAGTTTTGAGCAAACTAATTTGGCAGGGGTGTTTCTACACTACTTGACTAACTGCTGCGGGAAAATGTGATTGATACGTCAAGTCTTGCATGAGTGAGCACATATTAAAGGCAAAAAGTCACTTTTCAAAAGTCACAAGGGTCATTTTTGTGGGATTTGTGATACAGGATTTTGACAAATTCTGTTTCTGGTGAATGATTTAGTGCTATTTATGTTATTCATCTATCGTTTGACCCCCTTAAATCTCTTTTGACACTTTTTGCATTTTTGGCGCTTTAGTGAGCTCAATTTAAAAATTGCCATCCTTCCTCAATTTTGAAACTGTAAAATCCATTAAGTTTATTGAAAAAATTGAAATCCTTTATTTTTCAGCAAATTGTATCTGAACATGTTGTATGAACATTAGAGGTTGTAACCATGTCATGGTTGAGTGAGTGCACTCTTTAAATAAAACAACAAATACCATTGTTTACCTTTATTTTGGCATGAGAGATGACTCCTGTGACTTTTGAAAAAATGGCCCTTTTGCCTTTAATGCAGGCTCACTCATGCTTGGCTTGACGGATCAATTACATTTTTACACATAATTTAGTCAATGAGTGTAACAACATCCCTGCTAAATTGTTCTGCTCAAATTTGCTTCGTTAAAAAGTTATGGTACTGTGAATAAGGGGGGACTTACTTTTTGTGTAGTGTTATGTGACTGTCAGTAACAACATTTTGTTAAAATACGACATTCATCTGATACTATAATATTTGCATATACATTAGCTGGAATTTTAACTGTTATTGTTCGTGAGAACAATAATGACAATGGATGATCCATTATCATTATTGCTTTTACGAACATAACTGTTAGAATTTCAGCTAACCAGAATCGAATATTTTGTCTTATTTACAGCGAATAACTTTCACAACTTGACTATAAGAAGCAGTTTATGTAAATTTCTAAATTGAGAAAAAAATATTAATTTCAGGAAGTTAATACTCAATGCCCGTTGTGAAATATTGCAAAACAGCGTGCGTGTTTACTGGAATTCCTGCACTGAACCATATATTGACTAGAACCACAGACTAAGTCGAGGGTTAATTCCATTCATCCCGATGGGTGGACTTCATGTATCACGGGTCCCTGCACCATTTAAACTGGCTGATTATTAAATCTTTAGCAGTAACACTACTGAGTATCCCGATATTTACATTTATTTAAACATTTTGTTGTTGTTAAAATTATAAACCAGCAGTTGCTATCTTAAAAAGGTAAATGACATAATTGGCGATAGTCCTCAACTTGGGATGAAACTATTCTAGAATTAGAAAAACTGTATAAGGATTCTACTGAGAAAATTTGTAGTCAAAAGTTGACTCGTTCTTAAATAGCTTCCATCAGTATGCCTCGTGACAAACAAATCTGTTGCGTAACTTTCTATGGGATCTATTTCAATTGGGGCTCGAAAGAAACAAACTGCTGGTATGCATTTGTTCATGCTTAAAAGCTAACAAATTCAAGATTAAATCCTTCCAGCCATGCAGGGGATACACAGCTGGTGTATCCATTAGTATATCTTTCAACCAGTTTGGTTCGAGAGGCATTTTTTTTTATTTCTCCCAATCATGTCATGCCTTTTATTTAAATATAGAGAGCGACATATGAATAATCTATGACATCAAGGTTTTTTTTCCAAATTATGTAACAGTCTTCTTTAACCATGCAATCAAACTCACTGTCCTACTCCAAGAATTCGTGAGTTGTAAAAAAAATGACATTTAATTTCATTCCTGTAATGATTGACGAATTATTTCGTGCTATGAAATCAAAATCATGTAATATGAAATGGCATTCTGGGGTTAAGGTCCCAATCTCACTTGTAGCAAACGCGAACAACAACAGAAAAGGACTAAATAAGGACAAAAAAGTGGTATGATCAAATACTTTTAATGGCACCACTGTGCCAGATGAGGCAGCGAGAGATTTGGCAATGATTAAATCCTTGTGGCGCAACAACAGTTAGTTAATATATTTCAAAACTAGTGTAGCAAAGTTCAGCGAACCAATTACGAACTATAAAGCGAATAACAACTTCCAAATCTTCACAAAATTAAACATTTAATCCAATTGCAAAGTGAAAATAGGTAAAATTATTTACC
>JZLH01S0602356.1:0-22113 GCA_001188425.1 Eucidaris tribuloides | reverse complement strand
TAGTAATAGTAGTAGTAGTAGTAGTAGTAGAAGTCGTAGCATCTTCATCATCGTCATCATCAGAACTACTACTACCTCTACGACTACGATTTTACTCACAAAAGGGGACGTGGCTGTTTTGACCTCTAAATCCGCCATTGCCATGCTAACGGGGAGGGGGGGGGGCCGCAAAAACAGTAATTGGTTTGCTATTAATGTCAGAGTGGTTAATTTTTTTTTGTCTTCCAACTCATCCCTGTCATGTTTTAATGATTATTTTTAATTTCTATAAGTAACTAAGTATGTATAATTTGTGCGCCACGAGTGTTTTTGGACAGGTGTGTGCGCGTTAAAAATGTAGAATTATTATATTATTATTATTATTAATCAACTTATTTCACTACTTTACTTTTGTTTCCCTTTGTTCATTTTTTGTAAGTAAATTACTTTGTTTGTCAACAAGACTTCAGTATTGTTCTTTTTGAATTCCTGCGTGCATGGTCGTTTTGTAATATTCATCAGAATGGCTTTGCGTTAACGGTAGAAAGTTCTTGCGTATCACTTCGAATCATTTGGTAAATATTTGAAGCTTTTTTCACAAAGTTTATATTTCTGATCAGCAAAAGACAATCAAATAAGCGGGTCTAAAGAAGTTTGTGGAGGAAACTCGGAATATATCTGGCGCTTCCCACTAATTTAATTATCAAGTTGATGTTATACTGCGTATAAGAGGTCAATGTGGTTTATGTATATGGTTGATAAATATTATTGCAATTGTGGTATAAAGGGCCTATATTTTTTTTCTGAAAATATTCCGTTCCGTTTTGTATTGTGTTGTGGCACAGACTTTCCTTACCACCATGGTACCATCTGATACGGCCGTGTACATAGGACTTCACGATTTGGCTACCGAAGATACGTTTTACTGGGTTGACGGTTCTCAGCTACAAGGAGACGAGGAGTAAGTTATTTGTGATTCATTGTCGTTAAATTCCTTATTTGGAGCTTCCGAGAACCACCTGCATAAGAAAAAAAATCCACTGGCAATAGTCTCACACACAATTGATATGTCTTATACACTCCTGCTCATAATTATGAAATATTTTGTTGATACTTAAGTTCTTTCTAGTATATCGTCCAAAATTTTCAAGACAAGTGTTTATTTCACAAAAACGTAGTATGTGAAGCAATTTTTGGATTTCATGAGATGACTTAAGTAAAAACTAAAATACGTAATAAAATAACAATTATATATTCATTTTTTTTAATCCACAAAAATCATGAAAAAGTATTAAACTAAAGTAATAACAAAACACACAGAAAATTGATAAATTTTGATCTAATGTCATTTATCACTAAATTAACATCAGAATAGTGTTTCTTACAAGTCTAGTAACGCGCGTAACCACCACGTGACTCAACAATAACAACAACACCGCCATTTATAAACACAGGTTTTAGTGTCGAGTCGGACGCTACAAAATGCTCAAAATTCCTGAAATACTTACATTATAATTGTTTCACCTCGGGTGAACAAAATCCCAGACGTACCGTTCACGGAAAAATGGCAACTTCTAAAATGTTTTTTAAGTATTCCATAATTATGAGCATGAGTGTATTTATGACAAATGTGAGATACTCTTTCACTGTAGCCGAATATATAAATGTATTGTAAACACATCTATCAATTACAGCATCCTTGACCTTGACCTAAGCCGTCCACATCAACATGCTGCACTCTTAAAAATCCCGGGTCAGACTGACTCGGAAAAGGATCCGTTGGGGGCACACCCGGAAAAGGGTCAATTTTAACCAAATTCCGGGTCAAGGTTGACCAAAATATGAGTCAAACTGACTTGGATTTTGGTCAAAATTGACCCGGAATGTGTTTAAACCTGACTCTTTTCCGGGTGTGCCCCCAACGGATCCTTTCTCCGAGTCAGATTGACCCGGAATTTTTAAGAGTGTGTGTGATGGCTTCTGTTCACGATGGTCTGTCAATCATTTGTTGGATGTTCCTATTTGCAATCTGCCTTTACATAATCGATTCACTTCTGGTCTGCCCTTGGGTCTCGATCCACAGGTTCTCCACTGTAGTGAAATTTTGAGATATCTTTTAGTTTCCATTTCTGTGATGTGACAAAAGTATTTGAACCTCTTTTCTTGGATGATGTCTGTTACTGTCTTTTGGTGGTTCTGATTGTGTTTTTCTTGATTTGATCTAGTCTTGTAACGCCCATAATTTTGCGTAGGCATGCATGGTATTACAGCATTATAGGTATTAAAATCAAATTGTTTTTCAGTTTGTTATAATTCTGTTATCAGTTTGAATACTGGAAAACAGTCCTAAACATGTACCCCTTTTGGATTCATATCAGAAAACACTTTCTCTTTTTTTCTCTCTTAAATGATGGAAATCAGCAGTATTCACAATTACCGGGCTCTTTAACCTTATACATATCTAAAAATAACGAGGGATCATCATTCGAAAAAAGTTGGATCATCAAACTCAAAACTAAGAGCGGTCTTCTGAACTGTGATGAAATTATCTTCTCAATAACACATGGAATTTGTATTCTGCTACACCCATAAAATAGTTCAAGGAACAAGAGCAGAATTGCTTTCACCTAAGGATACCAGAAGGAAAGAACCAAATGGAATATCATATAAAATGTTATTTTTCGGACCAAACTTACATTAAAGGTTGGCAGTTCTTTGTATTCATGGTACTTGCCCTTTTCGACCTTTTATTGTATGACTGCCTAAGTGTCGACCTTTTTAATACTTGTAATGTTGGATCCATAGACTACCAAGCCAATTCCACAACAGTTGCAAGCAGTTATAAAATCTTCAAATATTTGGCAAGTGATAAACGTTGATATGATATTCGTACCTTCTCAACTAGTAAATGAACATAGTTATTGACAAAGCAAACGAAATAACCATATAAACGAAACAGTACACAGATCGTAAAAATAAATCAAATATCATATAGTAAATTTATCGATACCAGACTTTTACCCCTTGCTTACCATCTATTGCATGTGTTTATACTTCTAATAAAAAGGATAAAATTCGCATTTTAAATGATATGTTTATGTTGATTCATGTAATATTTTCAATCTGCTTGTACCGGCACACTCCCGGTTCGACGTATTAAAATGAGCAAGCTTTAGGATTGTGAGTCGAGCACAAGACTGTTTGTTCATGATCTAATGTCACGATAAACCCAATTATTTTGGTTGGTTCAGTTCAGAGTGGTACGCAGTGGCGCTTTATAGTTTTTACACTGACGTAAGCCTTTTCTAATTCTGTGTCCACAATTTAATCAGACAAAGTCCTGCTTTAAATATATTAAAAGAAGTTGTACACCTTTTTACTGCAAAATTATGTCGTGCAATGACACAGCTTCTTTTGTTTGTTTATATCTGTGTGTATGTGTGTTGTGTGTGTGTGTCTGTGTGTACAATTGTGTGTTTGCATGTGAATTATATTTTGTTGTATTCATTGGTGTTTTTTCATATATATATATATATATATATATATATATATTAGTAATATAAATTGTTGTTAAGTAATTATTTATTTGAATATCAGTCTGTTACCTTACCCTTTCTTGATTTTATCATTTTTTGCACTGTATGTTCAGTTTTACCGCGCTATGTTTTGCATTGTAAGTGTCTGTGTTCCTTTATGGAAGAAGGTGTTAAATTATTGCGATCAAATAGATGAAATAATACGCTTGATGCCCTACTTTATTAAGGGTTTGTGTTTTTTCTCAGACCCAAATCTTACAAGCATTAATCACCAACTGAATGTGATTAAAACTGAGAAGTGACCTATGACCTTTGACACGAATTAAAATTAATTCATACGTTTAAATAGATGAATTTGAATAATCAGTCGGTCAGTTAATTAATCAATCAATAAGTCAATCTATCTATCAATCAATCAATCAATGCAGAAACAGATACAGAAATATAACGTTAAGTTAATTTGAGACAGGATTGTCTAAATTGATAAGTGCACATTCCACTAGCACCTGTTGTGTTAAACTATAGTGCATTTTATTGTCTACCTCCAGTGTATCACCCGTCGTGTAGTCCGTAGTACGTAGTAGTGTGTGTGTGTGTGTGTGTGTGTGTGTGTGTGTGTGTGTGTGTGTGTGTGTGTGTGTGTGTGTGTGTGTGTGTGTGTGTGTGTGTGTGTGTGTGTGTGTGTGTGTGTGTGTGTGTGTGTGTGTGTGTGTGTGTGTGTGTGTGTGTGTGTGTGTGTGTGTGTGTGTGTGTGTGCATTTACTAATTTATTAGTTTATAAATGTATTTCTTCCGGGAAAATGATACAAATAACATTGTTTACACGGGTCATAAATCCAAATAACGACCTTGATGGCTTGTTATCTTTTGTTTCTGGCTTACAGAAATCACAAAATGCAGTCAATCTTGACCAGAAAGTATGTCGGACTGTCCCATTGCTTATCAAATTTGACATTATTCGATTGATTTGTTCCGGGTCAAACTCGACACATGTCTGGGCCATGCCCCAATAAACCCCTTTCCCAGTTAGATTAATTCCATGTGCTTTAAAATGCAGGCATTTTTTTCCATTTTTTCTCTCATTTTTCCCTTTTCAACCAACAAGAGAATGGAACCCCGGTGAGCCTAATAACTATGCCGGTGAAGACTGTGTCGTACTCAAATCAATTGGCAAATGGAATGACCTTAGTTGTACTAATATTCGCCGATACATATGTGAACGAGATAATGGTAAGCACGTATTTTTTCTTCTTCTTTTGGTTTTGGATATATCCTTACCTGAATTCATTCCAGTTGTGTTTTGTTTAATTCACTTCAATTTTATTTTATTTCATCGAATGGAGCATTGAAAAAATTGCTACCGGACGAAGAAGTGTCACTTTAAGCTGTCTTGATTCCTGTAATGATATAAAGGATCGAGAATTGATCACGTTAGATCTTACGAATGTTGTAATGCATCAAATATACGATTTATCTACTATAAATCTTGTATCTTCTGATCCTATAAAAATTATCAAGCTGTTGCCTACCACGGACGACTTTCGTTATAGTGATACATGCCAACCAGACAACTGTAATAATTGTTTTCCCTATTAACATTGGCGCCAGAGGGAATGTGTAGTGCAACTGAACATGATTATGCGTGTGAATGCCGCACATTAATTCCAAAAAAAGTAAAAAAAAAAACGCCCCGGACTAACAATGACCACAGTTTACAAAATATGTGAGCTACATTATTCTGCATGCTCTAAGTATCGTGGATAGGTCTACAAATAAAAAAAAAGTATTCTAAATGATGATTTAGTGCTTAAGAAAGTGAAAATTTAAAAGCACTCAATTTGACCGGATTCACCTGCCCATTTCCTCCCATAGACTTACCGTGTAAAGATCTAGGCTATTTTATCGTCCACCGGAGTGAAAATTGTTAATTCATGCATATCTTGCCAGGGAATCATAACGTTCCAAACTTGTGTATTCTATGGTGTTTATTTGTCCATTTAAACACTATTATGTAGCTCAGATATCAAAGTTTGACAATTTTTTAATTGAAGCTCTACAATGTTAGCCTGTTACTTTAAGATTTTTACTGTACATGAATAAGATGTCAAAAGGATCAAACGAAATGATGTTTTCTTCAATTCCTCATATTTCTTCCGACTGTAGATATCCCTCTCACGTGTGATGAAGACAATGGTTGGTACTCGACGGCGGGAAAATGCTACAAATTCTGGAGCGAGCAGCGAACCTGGCAAGATGCTGAAAACTATTGTCAGGCGGTCGGTGGTAATCTCATCTCCATTAATAATCAAGAGGAGCAGGATTTCGCTGCGAATCGGGCCAACTTGGGAGGATCGACAATATGGACAGGTTTAACCGACATAGTGAGTATGAGGGTAACATGGAAATGAAATAAACATTTAGTTTGATTGTTTTGTTTAAAATCACAGTCGTCTTCATGACATATAAGAGTGTTTTGATAATGTGTAGGTGACTTTGACAGTTTCTTTGAAAAATACCGGTTCCATGCAGTGTTACGTTGCCATGGTAACTGATGCTTGCAAAGACTAAGCTACCAGTCTGGAAGTGCTATCATAGTAAAATATTATGTATAGATATAGGACATTTTAAGATGCATAATTAGAGCTTGCCACCTTTAGTAGTACCAATAACCCAAATCCCTGGTCTTGGCCCAAGGACTGTAATAACTGCATTGATAAACATAAACATAAACTGCACTTCGACCGTATGCTTGTTACTTACAATAGAGGAAATAGGTTTTAAAACTTTCAACCTGTTTACCTGTACGTATGTATTATACCCTCCCTACTCAAAAGTATTGCAGCATACACTACTATGCATGCATTTTGAGCTGAAGGGGTCTTTCTGTAGTGATGTCGTAATGAAGTTTATTACTGAAAAATAACAAACTTCGGTGAAATTCGGTGAAAAATGAAATGCTCCATTCAACTCGGCTGCGCCTCGTTGAATGGATCAAATTTTCATCTTTCACCTCATGAAATATTCTGTCCATTGCACTCAAAAACATTCAGTATTCATTTTATACGACACCTAAAAATAGATCCACGGTCCGTCAATGCTTAATTGTCGCCGGGATTGTTGCATACACGCTGCAAACGCAAGCGTTTTTACGTATAGTGCCGGGGTTTCGGCATTGTGCAAATGGAGCAAATCGTATGGATCCAAGTTTGCACGATGAATGGGGTCACAATTGCACGAATGATGACGTAATAGTAAAATGGGACAAATGATCAATATCAAACAACCAATCAAGTGACAAGAATCTATTTAGATGTCATATAAAAGGCGATAACGTGTACACTAATCGATGATTTGTGCATTCGTCCCATTTATCGAGTACACGTGTACAATTCCTCATAATTATAGTAACCGTGTACACGAGCTTCATGTACGCATACGCGTACGCAGGGGGGTGTTTGGGGGTGTTTTAGGTGTCAAACACCTTGTTTGAAAATTTTGAAATTTTGTCGTCCACGCCACAAGCCACAAACCCCCCCCCCCCCCAGCGACTTTTCGACGGCTGGGCTGATCGTGGAAACTTTTTTGATCTTGGATTTGGAATGGATTTTTTTTCACTTTTCGGCGGCTTTGCTGACCGCGAGAAAAATTATACCTAGGATATGGCCGCGGATGAACACCCCCCCCCCTTTGCAAAATCCTGCGTACGCCTATGCATGTCCGTAACCGCGTAAAGCACTATTCTGCCCTATACTTTGGTAAAAGGAAGGAAGTGACATATCACTCAACTTTGAGTTATTGGTGTTCTTGACACCTTCTAACCAAGCTGTACATTCAGGCAAACTTTTGAGAAGAATTAATAATTCGATTGAAAGATATTTAATTCAAAATATTGTGAAATTGCATTGATGCCAATGTAAATGACAGACGTAAATTGCTCATTATGGGAAATGATACTTTTGTCACTTGCTTTCTTTTGGCAAATTAGGGCAGTATTAATACAAACTAAATTACACCCATTTAAGATAAATTTACGATTTTGTGTACTGGGGTCAGAGTTGCTGATGTACCAGCACTATGGTGCAAATGCATTTGACAAGCAAAAACAAGGGTCTAGGGGTACCTATAACCAGAAGTTTCATGGTGCAAGTCAATGTGACGAACAAATGAAATATCACCCGTCCCAAAGCAGAGAGTTTCAGTCAAATTAATGTGACGAGCAAAAAGGAGGTCCTTGGTTCCCCGGGGGCGGGGGGGGGGTTGCACTGCCATTACAAGGTGTACACCATGCGCTTGTGAAAAAATGCGTAAAAAGGATTGTTATTCATGGTCGGACGGTGTACGCGCGTACAGTGAGAAGGGTATCCAAAATCAGAAAAAAAGTATAATTTTAACAGAACTTTTACTTTAAAATGGTATCTTTTCAGAATTGAATACTTGTTTAGGGTATTCAACAGGGTATTCAACAGAAGATTAACTTTAAAAGGGTCATATCAATTTCTAAGCGATCTTTTACTTTCTTCATGGTCTAGAGTTTTGCAACACATTATGGTAAACTGGAACTAAAAGCGTCGTTTTGGGCCCATTTTTTGCCATTGTAACAAATCTACAAGCTTTATATACTATTGAAACGAGATTTATGATAATCAAAGGTTTTCTTTAAGGTTAGATCAAAATATGTGACCGAAGTCAATGTTATGACACGGGGAATTGAGTCTAAATACCTCCTTTTTGGTAAAAAAAATCTCGTGGAAGATCCCCGTTTTTCTCATTTGTTCTGTCTTTGCCGCTTCATAAAGTGAAAGTGCGAGATCTTTAATAATGGATGATGATATGTAGCGGAAAGTCTGAGGATTCTACAGTGTGTCTCAAAAAAATTGTGCAAGTGAAAACCGCCCTCTTTGGCAATTAGAAAATACTCTTGTGACACGATGCTTACATCAACGTCAAGAACATAGTCTCAGCTTTCAAATACCGTTAGTTTGTTTCAATTTGCTTATCTTAATCTTGAGATATGTTTGTTTAAATAGGAAAGGGTGAAATCACAATTGTGCCACTTTTACTACAATCCCTTGTAAAAGTGACACAATTGTAATTCTACCCTTTTGTTATTACAAGATATCTTGAGATTAAAACAAGTAAATTGAACAAAACAAATAGCATGTGAAAGCTAAGACTTTGCCCTTAACGTTGATGTAAGCATCATGACACAAGAGTATTTTATAATTGCCCAAAGAGGGCGCTTTTTCTTACACAATTTTTTGAGACATGATGCAGCAGAATTGTACAAGTGAAAGCGCCCTCTGTGACAGTTTAAAATACTCGTGTGACATAATGTTTACATCAATGTCAAGGGCCCAGTCTTTAGCTTTCCAATGCTGTTTAATTTATTCGAATTGCTTGTTTTTGATCTCGAGATATCTTGTAAACAACAGAAGGGTGGAATCACAATTGTGTCACTTTTACGGGAAGAAGCCTGATGCTATTACTGACTGTAGTACAAAGTGGCACATTGCGATTTTACCTTTTCGTAGTTAACTGAACATATCTCAGGATAAAAATAAGCAAACTAAACAGAACAAACGGCATTTGAAAGCTACGACTATGCCCTTGATGGTGATGTAAGCATGACGTCAAAAATGTTTTCTCATTACCAAAGAGGGCGCTTTTGACTTGCACAATTATTTTTGAGACACACAGTAAAAATGTAAAAATCAAATTTTATTGGCTAGGAGAAGGCCCGCGGAATTGGCAAAAACCAATCACAGACACCATTTTCTCTCAGTATTCTGACTTTCACAGCTGGCTAGAAATCAACGCAGTCTTTATTATTATGCGTTCGAGTGTGGATGTAAACAATAGACATGCTCCTACACAGCGTGGCGTGAGAGCAGTAGTGCATGGCCAGTGCGTTTATAACCTCGTATTTCTCTGCCCAAAAGAGGAGCATTTTGTGTGCTAAAGATATTGATATGATCTTTTCAGACTTGAATACTTGTTTAGGGTATTCTGAGATCGACAGACAATTACTTGTTTAGGGTTCCTTTTGAAAGTCCATACACGCGCATGGTGTACACCTTGTAAAGACAGTGTCCCCCCCCCCCCCTTCGCAAAACAGGCTTCTATAGGATGCCAACAAATATGGTGAACAACCATATTGACAAGAAGGTGTGGATTGTCGAAGATTGAGGTTTACAAAAAATTGGTCATGTATCAGTAATTTATATATGATCTGTGCCGTAAACTGTACGAAATTGGTTAGAATAGCGGATTGTGTGACAGAGACGTTCAGTTTAATACTACATTTAGTGTTTTATTTTTCTTCTTGAGTATTAAAATGTATATCTTTTTTTTGGGGGGGGGTAATTTATAGATGTCATTTGTAAAACTGAAACTAATGATCGACTCAATGTATATTTCTTTTGTTTATTTTGATGACAAATACAATGATGTGACGTACAGATACAAGGCGTGGCTGGAAGTTATCAATGGAGTTCTGGGGAGGGAATCATATACAACCACTGGGCGCCCAATCAGCCAGATTCAAGGTTTGTGTGTAACAATGTGCTAACACTTACTGTCGTTGAACTATAAATATGTTTTGGGCTGATTTAATTCTATTTGGCTTGTTTTGAACTGATTTAACTTGTTTTCCCTTAACCACCAACTGGCAATACAAATGAAAATGCAAGTAAGTAAAACATTTGTATGCACGTACAATAAACTGTATCGAACGGTCAACACCTGTTCAACAAAGTTGATGATTAACTAGACATTCCAACCTGTTGACAGCTTATGTTGTACATTTCTAAAGGTATGATAACCCAGGTGCAAATCTTTCACGTTCGAATTCTCGCTTGTTTATTTCTCAGCACTACTTTTGGGTCAACATTTACACCTGTACAGAAAAGTTAATATTAAACACAGTCTCATTATAGTAAAGAGGGCATGCCAACTTGATGACAAGTTACATTGTGAATTTCAATGCACAGCATAATAGTTCGTGGCCATCAAAACGATGATCCAGAAGCAACTTTTTAAATTCTCCTGGAAAATCCAAATTCATCGTGACTTCTGTTGATACCTATAGGTCTGTACATTAGCAAATGACTCATACTTCATGGAAATAAGTACATAATTATATTTTTTAACATTTTTCTGAACATAATCAAACAATATGTGCCTTAACATTCATTGCTATTACTACATGTTCTTATGCTGCAATAGCATCACGTTTTCATAACAAATTCTGACAGTCTTCTAAAGCATGAACGTGGTAAATTTGTCAGAAAAAAATGCTTTAAAAAATTAGGATCCTGTTGTAAGTGAATGTAGTAATAACAAGGAATGGTAAGACACATAACTTCGTCTATTGTTAAGTGCACATGTTACCACTGTGTTACAGGATCATAATGTCAGATACTATAGATGAATTGCATTCTATTTTCAATTTCCTACTGGTTCCCACGAAAAACCATCAGCACTAGAAAAGTGCAGCTGATTATCTGCGATCCAGCTTTTTGTTCTCGAATTTGTTGATTTATTACATTTTTAAAAGGTTTTTTTCAAATGTATCTTCTGCTGCTAATGCTTGTATTCTCATATTCTTTGTGTGCTTATTTTCCATGTACTTTATGATGGAAATAAAACAAACAAAACAAAATCATCAGATTAGTATGTATAAAGCTACAAAGGTACTTCTAAAAATAATTCAACAAAGAATAACAACCAAGATTGAATATTAAGTAAGCCAATCGCAGAGTGGATTTAGACCCGGTACAGGCACATGTGAATGGATTTTTAATCTAAGGAAGGAAGAACGAAAGAAAGAAAGACGAATAGATAAGTAGGTAGAGAGGATAGATAGATACAGTGATAGATGGAAAATAATAATTCCCTGAACAGCAAATATATTGACCTAAATCCTTGTTTTGCTTATTTCATGCAGGTTTTTCACAATGGGTGGCGATTGCGTTGAGATCCTTGCTACCTCCAATGATGGTGAATGGAGTACTGCGGTCTGTACCGCCACCAAGTCCCATATTTGTGAACGCCCTGAGGGTAAAGATATTGACTGAATATGCACATTTGGATGTTTAATCTCAATTTTTATATCCTAGGTAGGAGTTTGCGTGTAAAGACATTAATCTATAGGAATTTCCTACAAAATTTTCACGTGCACTCAAAACTAATAGGTTTACATTGGATACTTTCAAGGTATATGTGTAAATTCACCAGTATGATGAGTAGCTTATGGGCACTGGTATACAAAGGAAAAATAAAAACTAACGTCAATGTAGTAATTCCCATTTTGTAACAATTCTTAAACATGTATTGGGCCAACCATTTAGGCGCAAAATGGTCAATTGTACCTACGAATACGACACACTGGAGTTCACATGATATCTATCTATCATGCCCCTCGGGGAACACCGTGGGTATTGAAACGATGTTGTTGTTTTCTTTACTAGACCTAAAGATCACACTTTCTATGCTGTATGGTATTGACCACTAGTGCAAGTCTAAAACGTATTAATGAACAATATGGTGAAGGAACAATTATAATTCTATTTAAAATATGAATTATCACAATGATATACCGTATAAATTTACATAGAGATCTGTAATTGTAAGAGAAGGAGAGTGCAGTTTAGTCTGCGTAATATCTATTGAAAATATTTTACACGTATATCAAAGTTTTTAAGAATTAAATCTAAAGTTGATATTAGATTGATTTGGAGTATTTTAATACGAGCTGTTCTATACAGACATTTAGAGAAAATGACATAAGTACGTTTACTGTTATGCAGTAGTCGTAATTATTGATTATTTTATTCATTATGTGCATTTGCCATGTTACTAGTTTAATCAATCTGTTAGTTGATGACGTACTTAGCATGCCAATTAGTTTCTTACTTAGTGGGAGATTGGGTTTTAGCTAGTAAGCTAGTTACTTCGTTACTTAGTATATCAGCAAGTTGGCTTGTTGATTAGTTTGTTACTCAGTGAGTGGGTGAGTCAGTGAGTGAGTGGGTTTGTTAGTTAGATAATTAATGAGTTACTAGTTAATTAATTGGTTACTTCGTTATTTTTTGTGGGACTGCAACTTACTGTAGAATAATAAGTACCGGTATGCTTCATAACCTAACTCTAGTATACGAATATCTAAATATTCTTCAGGTACGTGCGCCCAAGGGTGGCGCCTATACCGGGGATACTGCTACCAATTTAACACCCAAAATTCCTTGAGCTGGACCGACTCCAAGTTTGCCTGCGAAGCACAAAACGCCTACTTGCTCACGGATTTAAGCATTGTGGAAAACAGCTTCATTGTGGAACAGCTAATAGACTACGCGGGTGTTAACATCGATTCAACGTGGTTGGGACTATCAGGTAGGCGTAAAAGCTTTCTGCAGTCTGTCTGTCTGTCCGTCTCTTGTTTCGCAGTTTCTCTGTTACATCTGAAACATTTTCATATCAGCAGTCGTGGTGCAACTATTAAGACATTCACACATTGCAAATAATCATTTTCTAAATTAATTTATAGCAATTACAAGTGAATTTCACTCATATGGACAATTCTATACATCTACTACTTTGTATAATTATAATATGGTGGTGCTTAAATTTGATTTTACTAATTTTCATATCATTCTCTCGACATGTATTGGAATACTCGATTTCAGTCTTCAGTCACCATCGGGTTTTTTTTCATTAGTAAAGTAACTGTCTATGTAGCCCGTAAACGCATAAATAAACTCCCTCTCAGACAGTCAGATCCAACAGTGAGGAACGCAAAGAGAATTGCTTCTCTGTCACATATGCTACGCTTAAGTTCAAGCAGCACCCTTTACACCTAAAAAGTAATAGTTTGTCATGTCTTTTAAATTCTTTACTTTCAAAATCCTACATTAATCATTACTCAAAATCATAAATTCAAGAGAGCTTTCCACACGTACGAAAATTGAGCGTAAGATGGGTGAAAAGAGTGCAGAGCACACGACGTTAACTTGGTGCCATTTTACAAAGAACACATAAATCATAAAAAAAAAATCTTTTAGGTAAACTTTTGTTTCACCGTTTCGACTTTTCGTTATTTATGGAAATGTTATGATTCTCGAAGTCTGTGTGAGATAATGTGTGCTGGCAGACAATATGAAACACATTAATGTAAGTGGATAGCTTAAATGCAAAAGTTGGAGTTGCTAGACCTTTGTTTAATGCATTTCGTAAGGATTAACTCAACTTTAAACGTCCAGTGATTATTTTTCCCGTATTTAAAGATGAAGTGTCAGACGGTACCTTTTCATGGGTTGAGGGAAGTCCTCTTGATTTCACCGACTGGGATAGCGCCACCAATCAGCCTGTGGACACTGCGAATCACCCAGATTGCGCCTACATCTACACAGGTAAAGCTTTGTAATTAATCTCCTAGTAGTACCCCAGTCAGAACGTTACATGTATGGTCTATGGCGGTGGTAGAAGCCCGATAGACTGAAGGCCCAATAGAACAATGTCCGATAGATGGCGGTCGTAGTTGGCGGTTGTAGTACTCAGTTTGCGTTTATCTGTAAAAAGGACAAAAGTAAGTAAATAATCATTAGAATTACAAGAACAACAACAATAATGATGATGATGATGATGATGATGATGATGATGATGATGATGATAATAATAATAATAATAACGACGATGATGATAATAATAAAAATAATAGTCTAATGATAATGATGATGATATAAGAAGAAGAAGAAGAAGAAGGAGGAGGAGGAGGAGGAGGAGGAGGAGGAGGAGAACAACAACAACAACTTTATAAAAATTATAATTCACAACGATAACAACCTTACCCAACAATGCCTTTCGTGTACGTTGTGCCATTTTTTTTTCTAACCCAGATTTCTAGAATTATATATTTTCATTTTAAACCTTGTGTATTTTTCTTGTGCGTGTAAACATCTGTCGAAGGTTGTTTTCATAAAGTTGTGCAAATTGAATTACTATGAAAATGAGAGGGGCTGTAAGTCCTAACAAAAATCGAGCATTTTGAATCTATTAAATCATGCTTTCAAGCTCGGATTTGTGATTGTTGTCAATGAAATATACCGTCAATTGGTTCTTTACAAATCTTCGGTCTGTCGGGCGTTTGGTTTGTAGAAATACCTCCATAGAGGTTTTACGGTTTATTGCAAGGAAGGTTAATAAATAATGATGATCTATGTGTCAAAAGAATTTAAAGGAACAAGTTATATTTTCAATCTTATATCTTGATAAAATAGTCCCAATTTGTTTATTTTTTTTTTTCAAATGGAGGGGAATAACGGTTTTAATGTATGGAGATTTATGTGGGGAAATGGAAAACTTTCATAAACAGAAGAAAACATCTTTTTACGAAAAGGGACGTAAAATTCTAGAAAACGGAAACGCTTAACACTTTGTCTCTAATTTGAAAACCATTGCCTAATTTCAAACGAAATCGAAGAATTAAGATTTTTACAAGTTAGTCTGAGTACAAATATCAAACAAATCAATATGGTTCAAGTTAGAGGCAATTCTTATGCTAACGCCCATCTGCTTGGAGCATATGCCAACGCTCAATAACCAGCAGGGAGTCTTTGCTTAATGTGAATTATGATCGAATATTGCTTTTTATGATAACAGCTGATGGAGTCGGTAAATGGAAAACTACAGATTGTTCAGTTGGAAGATCGCATGTTTGCAAAGTCAGAACAGGTGAGTTGTCGACGGAATTGAGACAGAATATTATATTTATGAGTTTAAGTTGCCATCTGAAGGTCTAAACATTGAATATTTAAACTAAACAGTAAGGGCTCTCTCATCCATTCATATTTCTAATAAAGTCATTGAAAATTGACGTATTGGATGTAAACGCAATATACTAGACACAAACTCATGTTACTGCGAAACTAATATAAGCTGTAGAATTATTATTAAACAGAAATGAAATCACATTTCATCGGACCAATTTATTAAAAAAAAATGCACCTTTAAATTGACGGTAGGTGATTATACTCAATGTTGTATATCCATGTTAGCCATCTATTTTTTTCTTGCAAAAACATATTATATTTATTATTTCATTTTCGCAGGACAGCCAATCATGCCACTTGATCCAACGAAAGGTGAGTTATTGATTGATTGATTGATTGATTGATTGATTGATTGATTGATTGACTAATGTTACCAACCGCAAATATGCTACCATCTTTTACAACCGGGAAAGGGTTAACTTACGTTCCTTTACTTCGGCTCTGTTTGATTTTGTCGAAATGCTAATAGAAGTGTTCGGTATAAGGTTCTGTGTTTATTTCATTGTGTGTCTGTTTGTATATTTCTTGTAACTTTTGCGTCTCCAGACACGGAAGAAGCGAAAAAACCTATTATCTTCAATTTCGAAATGCAACGTCGAACACTACGAACTATTATTGATAGCACAATAATATACCGTTTTAAAGTACCTTAAATAACGAACATGTCCTGTTATGTTCATGGTGTTGGCATGGTTAGTGGCATAATCTATTAAACAATGCACATTCTTGTATTCACTCATTATTAAAGATACAAACTCGTTTTTTTAATCAAAACTAAGGTATTGGATCATGCGATCCTGGATGGACTCTTAATGGAGATTCTTGTTACTACTTCGACTCCACGCAAAGGACGTTTCACGATGCGGACAATGAGTGTGTTAACAAAGATGCACATCTAACTAGCATCACTAGTGAAGAAGAGCAGAATTTTCTGTCAAGTAAGCCCATATTGTTCTTCAGCGATCGATTGTCTGAATCGTGTTTAAGTATGGTAGTTACGGATGCCTGTCGAAACCATTGTATAGTTTTGTTAGATCTGACAAATGTTCACCAACCTCTCATAAGCAATGGATAAAGTGGCCTTTAAGATCTTCAATTTTTTGGAAGAAATACTACGAGGAGACTAGATATGAAGAGAAATAGTTCCGAAAAGGGGTCATATGTGTCATTACATTATACCCATAGGCGAGTGTATAAAGTTAAGAAAGGAAATGCTTGTTTATCCAAAGACCCCAAAATGGATTTAGCGAATCATGTTAAAGAAATCCTGGTGGCTTTTCTAGCTGTAAAATTTCTATGGTCATAGTTATGATGTCATTTTTAATTCGAGCTGGAAATTATAAAGCTATCCCTGGGAAAGGTTAATGTGTAACTACATTCGCTCCTTACCGGAGTTACAGGATCTTTTGCTTCCTAAGACATAACAAAACAATAACTTTTCCCCTTAAAGGGAACAGTGAAGAGCATGTGTGTAAAATATGAAAATCAAGATTTATGTAGAAAGAATATGACTGCGTTGTGTGTATCAGGATCACTGAACTGAGTCAGTTCAGTAGCATCTCCAGTAATCATTTATCGGTTTGAAAATACTAATTTGCATTAGTATTAGCATTCGTAATTTGATTGGTGTATAAAATTTGTCATGTAGCAGGAATGCATACGACACACATTTATCATTTTTAAATACATTTCGCGTATCATAAATCATATTGAGCGCCCATGTAGAGTGAAGGCCGGAAGGCGGACTAGTTATTTTGGTATATTATTTGGGTATATAGGCTGTGGTCACTACAATTCCAAATAAACTGCATTTCTAGTTCCTATACTTTGCTAAAGGTTGTTAAATTGTATTTTCTTCTGTGTAAAATTGTATTCACACTATGATTAATTCTAGGCTTGGAAAAGAGGGCCATTCGTTTTGTTTTGTGTTTTGTATTTTCGCGAGTTATTTTTTGATGAATCATCTTTGTGTATCATCTTGGTCGATATGTTTCTTCAGTGCGAGCCGGTATGGCCAGTGCTTACCTATGGATTGGTCTTCACGATATCTCGAATGAAGGAAGCTTCATTTGGACTGACGGATCAACGGTAAGGGCATTAGTAGCAGACATGCATATTTCTGGGTATAGGCATATAAGAGTGCAACTATAACACCTGATAAGTCATTTGCAAATAAATATAATCATTACTAAAGAATTAATGGAATACTATCGAAAAATCGCAAACGTATCATGATTACGAAAGTAGACGCGAAGGCCTACTCCTAACTCAACGGGAAACACAAAGGTCAAGTAAACTTGGTCTAAGTCTTAGACTGCTCTTTAATTTACCCCAATCCCGAGCGTAACGAGCTGCGAGAGTAGCGAGCAGAAGAGCTAGTTTAAGTGTACAGACCCATACCGAGTCAAATTGACTTTACCGCCTTAGGATTAGGTTGAAAAAAGGAGGACAGTCTAAAACTTAGATTAAATAAGTTCGGACATCAAATCTTACGCACAGTCACCCCCCCCCCCACACACACACACACACTCACAGACATACATAGATACACATAAACACACTGTCACACAAAACTACACCTAAACACCTACCGTGGGCTTAACTGCAGAATACCTCTCTAGTATACACATGCAACATTCCCTTTAATTTCCTTTTGTCGCTCCATTATCCGTCACAAGTTGACAATGTGATCTCTTGTCCCCCTTCTTCTCCTGAAACCAGCTTGTTGATCAGAAAGCTTTTTGATTACAAAAAAACACCTTTCAACCTGTTATGGTGAAAGAATCTTATGCATAATCTTACTCGTATGAGAAATGAGAAAAAAGGTCGAGTTGTTCCCACAGTCCTCTTTGTCTTCCGTCTTGAACAGAGTAATTAAAATATTTTTTTTAATCCTACGGCTAAGGTTCCCCCCTTCCCCAAATCGTATTGAAAAGTCTTTAAATAACCTTTACAACCTCTTCACCGTTCACCACCATCTTTGATGAGTTCAATGGAAAGTTGTCATAACTCACTAATGTTCCACTGGCCAAACTCAAACTTTATTCTCCGTTCGAATTGCAAACAAGTTCTAAGATAGTCCATGGTGCTACAGTTTGATTTCAGCTACTGGGGTCAAAATCAGCCCGACAACTATGGAAATGGCGAGGATTGTGCACATCTGAGATATTGGGAAGACCAAGAGGGAAGATGGAATGACATCGGATGTAGTACTCAGTTTGCGTTTATCTGTAAAAAGGACAAAAGTAAGTAAATAATTATTATAATTACAAGAACAACAATAATAATGATGATGATGATGATGATGATGATGATGATGATAATAATAATAATAATAACGACGATGATGATAATAATAACAATAATAGTCTAATGATAATGATGATGATATGATAATAACAAGAAGAAGAAGAAGAAGAAGAAGAAGAAGTAGAAGGAGAAGAAGAACAAGAACACCAACAACAACTACAACAACAACTTTATAAAAATTATAATAATTCACAACGATAACAACCTTACCCAACAATGCCTTTCGTGTACGTTGTGTCATTTCTTTTTTCTAACCCAGATTTCTAGAATTGTATATTTTAATTTTAAACCTTGTGTAATTTTTCTTGTAAGCGCTTTGGGCCATCTTGGGAAAAGCGCAGTATATAAATAATAATAATGATAATAATAATAATGATGATGATGATGATGATGATGATGATGATGATGATAATGATAATAATGATAACAATAATAATAATAATAATAATAATAATAATAATAATAATAATAATAATAATAATAATAATAATTTTAATTAGAATAGGCCTATATGTATTTTTGGTGTATGTGTAGATACTAGACATACAGATATAGATACTAGATACTAGATACTAGATGTAGATACTAGACATACAGACATACATGTCTGTATGTCTAGTATCTGTATGACATGTATGTCTAGACATACTAGACATACAGATCTGTATATCTAGATATACAGATACTAGATATGGTTGCACGCCTGCACTGTGTGTAAACGAATACGACAAATCGTACATACGGAGTCTATAAATGAACGAAATACAAGAACGTCAGTGGATGCAAGTGTTGAGTCCAAGACCAGAGGGTCCTCCTAGATCAAGATCGAGATCAAGATTTGCAGATTGTCAAGATTGATATCGGAACCTCCGAAATCGACATCATATGTCTCAGATCAATATGAAGACCACGAAATCAGGCTTAGTTAAGAAGAAAAGGGAAGGGAAGGAAAGGGAATACTCCCCCAAACCATTCTAAGACGATTGTATTATGTTATGCCATCAACCACTTATAACCTGCAAGTCACATGGTGGGCAAATGAAGGACAAACAATGACTGGTTTGAATAGGGTTATTTCATTATCAAAACAAAAATAGAGAGAATCCATCATAGCTAAACAATGAGTTTAACCATTTTCCAACAACTGTTATGATTCAACGTCACAATTCTTTGCAAGAAAGGGAAAATACGGCACTGTTTAATCCCATGATATAAGTAAAATCTAAGGATAACAAAAAATCTTTGATCATTCTTGATCTCGAGAGAAAATTCCGAAACAGAAGCTTCGAGATGAAGATGAAGATCAAGATCAACACCCGGGGGGGGGGGCAGTGCCATTACAAGGTGTACACCATGCGCATGTATGGACTTTCAAAATGGACCCTAAACAAGTAATTGAAAGTCGATCTCAGAATACCATAAACAATAATGTAATTATCGGCGATCTCAAAAGATACCCTTTTGAAGTAAACCTTCTGTTAAAACTATACCCCTTTTTCCTGATTTTGACGATTTTGATACCCTTTTCAGTGTACGCACGTACATCGTCCGACCGTGAAAAACAACCCTTTTTACGCGTTTTTTCACACGCGCATGGTGTACACGTTGTAATGACACTGCCACCCCCCCCCCCCCGGGATCAACATCATTCGAGATCCAGAATAAGACCGAAATCTCAGAATGCCGATCTCGACATTTAAGATCGATCTCGAACACAGATGTATACGTGACAGGCCTGGTACAGATGCACAAGTGTTATTCTTTATCCTGTGGTTACTATTCTTCTTTTTTTATTATAACTTTCAGTTCCTGGACCTACATTGAACCCGCCTGTTTTGCCAACTCGTGAGTACTGTTTAATTAGTATTGAATCTGTTAGGAATAGTATGTCAATCTATTGTAAATATACCTACATATGGGAACAGATGTGTGTCGTGATAAACAGAATACAAGTATTTAGAATTTTGATAGTTTGAGCAATCGCACGAATCCATAGATATTATTTTCGTTATCTACACTGATGTTAAAGAATTATTTACTTAAGTAAATCATACTACAGTGACCATGATGAAATTATAAAAAAAAATACGCTCATATTTGGCGGGTTAAAATAGATCAATACATACACAATCGACCAGCGGTCATTAATTTACATTCTGTCAAATTATTTACTGTGTACTGTATTATTCTGAACATGTCGGCAGCACGGTTCAACCCTCGGTGTGAGCGGGTTGGAGTATGAATCCACGAGCGAAAACTGCTATCTGTTCCGCCAACGGACTACAGAAACTGGCATGATGCAAGGACGGAAGTGCCAACTGGAGGGTGGTGATCTAGTCAGTGTTGGGACGAAATCTGAACAATGTACATCAATGTAGATCTTTTATTGCCCAAGCACTGCACAAAATGGAGTGTTTGAATTAACACAAGGGTGTACCAATATAGATACCAGACTGATGTAAATTTACACTTTGGCGTTTGAAGTGATTTGTGTGTTGTGTGTGTGTGTGTGTGTCGTGTGTGTGTGTGTGTGTGTGTGTGTGTGTGTGTGTGTGTGTGTGTGTGTGTGTGTGTGTGTGTGTGTGTGTGTGTGTGTGTGTGTGTGTGTGTGTGTGTGTGTGTGTGTGTTTAGATAACACACAGAGAGTGTAGAAATGTAACAGCACTTCCGGTATCTTTATTGGACAACATCATGACATTTAAAAATTGTAACCTAAGTTTTTGCGGTGAACGGGAAATCCTTTTGCAGATGTCCTAGCCAAACGAAATAAATAAACAAAAAACCAAAGCAAGCAAACAAAACCAAAATTTCTATCAATATTCTGATTGTTGTGTCGTAATATATACATTATATAATGTGTTATCATTTAAACTGGGTTCAAAAAGAAACTTATCAAACTTTTACAAGGGCACTACACAAATTCCACTCAGTCAAAATGAACAATATTTATACACAGGGTAGCTTCAATAATCTTTACTAAGCACATGTCAATAATTAAGAGATTGGTTCAATCACAGAGAGGCTATAGCCCCTCACATCAATTGGTTTCTGAATCCGAAGTCACAAAATGGCAAAAGAAAGACCAATGAAAATGAGATGGGATTAAACAAACATTTTCATTCAGATTTTCTTTGATGTCAACCGCTTTTTGTGATTGAGCCATTTGAGGAAAGGATCCTTATTCAGAACCATTAAATCATATCATGCTAATCAACCAAATGGTCATTTTTTGCTTGAGTGCTATTGTGTCCATTCATGTGTTATGCTTCTTTGGTCTCAACAGGTGTGTGGCTTTTTGTGACATTTGATTCAGAACATTCTTTGATGTTAGCTACCTGTCTGTATCTGTGTGTGATTGTGTGATTGTTAAAGTCATTTAAAATTTTGATGTTAACTTCCTGTAGCTTCTTTGTGATTGAGCCAATAACTTTAACCATGCCCGTGAAGGACATGTGTAATATTG
>JZLH01S0602350.1:21499-35740 GCA_001188425.1 Eucidaris tribuloides | reverse complement strand
CCAGGTTTAGTCAGGGGACTAAGTTAGTCCGTTTCCAAAATACCAGCCATACATTCTAATGAAACAAACTCTTCAGAATTTAGTTTTACTATAAGTGAAACATAGTCATGACAACATCACAATCATGATGGATATTACACATACTTCATCATCATGTTAAATGAAATCTACATTTATAAAAATCATACATGAAATTGTCAAATGTTTGTAACATCAGGAGAGGGCTTGCATGTTTGTGTCTAACGATACAAGAAAATGGAATTTGACATGACTGGTCTGTCAACAATATTTTACAGCACTGGTAATTATCAACAGAACTCAGAAACACCCTGCCTACTAGTTAATGTTTTGGGAGAAAATGACTATATTGTCATCATTAATCAATGTTCTGAGAACTCAAATTCCAGAGAAGTTCCAAGGAGCAAAACAAAATTGTAATCATTTGTATTGCAAATATACTGGTACAAATGGCTATAAATATATTATCCAATTGCATTTATCCTCTAAAAGTTTAATTATTTACTGAGTTAAAAGCTCTATAATGATCAAAGGTGTGAAATGAATGAGTAATTACCTTTAATTCCTTTGATATTTTTTTTAGCCAATTCAACCATCAGCCTGTTATCTCCAAAAAAAAAATAATTGTAAAAAAAATAATGATTTAAATAAAAAATGTTATAACATTTGAAGTTATTACATTTAATTGCCATTCAACACTTAAATTCATATCCCTGGGCTATTATCACAGTGTAAATGTAGTAAAACTTGAAGACAACCTACCAAGGTCTTTGAGCAGTGCTACCACGGCAACAGGATCGGTCGCACTCATGAGGGAGCCGAACATCAAGGAGATGGTAAAGGACCACTGGTAGTTGAAGATGTACTGGGCCATGATGGCTGTTAACGCTGTGGCTACCATTAGACCGGGCACGGCAAGGATGCAGACCTAGAAAACATGACAGGGATACAAGGATGAAGGGTTACAATATCTGATACAATTATCATCATCAGATTGGGGATGATAGTGAAAGTAAAGATGATGATGTCAATAGATAATACAGAAGAAGGAGGATGAGGAGGTGGAAGAGAAGAAAGAAGAGGAGAACGATTAGAGGATGAGGAGGAGAAGAGGAGGAGGAGGAGAAGGAGGAGGTGGAGGAGGAGGAGAAGACAAAGAAGAGAAGGAGGAGGAGGAGAAGAAGAGGAGAGGAGGAAGAAGAAGAAGAAGAAGATGATGATGATCGAGGAAGAAGAGGAAGAAGAAGAAGAAGGAAAAGAAGAAAAGCAAGATAAAGAAGAAAAAAGGAGATGAAGAAGAAAGAGAAAAAGAACAAAAACGGCAAGACAAATACCACCACCAAAGACAAAGATGGAGAAAGGATGAGGGTAGGAAGGAGGAGATGAGGAAAAGGAGGATGGAAAGGAGGAGGAGACCCAAATGGCAATAACAACTGTGGTTTGTTGATGGAATATCAAATGAGAATGGCCACTGACAGAAATGCGAATATTATTGATGATACTTGATAGTCGGGATCCATAAAATGGAAATTACAATAGTTTTGATGACGATGATGATGATGATGATGATGATGAGAAGGCGATGACAATACTCATCAAGGCGAGGATGGTGACACTGTAAAAAAAAAAGTAATAAATTCAAATAAATAAATGAACACATGGACAAATACATGTAAATAAATGGAATTATGCATAAGAAATGAATAAATAACAAATCAAATAAATGCTTCATGTCTACAAAAAGAGCTTTGAAATCATCATGCAAGCAGACTGTAGGTCTACATTTTTCACACAACTAACCCACAAATTGCAGTAAATTGAATCACCACCTCTGGCTACACATTGAATCAACTGTTAACTCTTAACGTGCCGAAGTCGCAGATCTGCGACAAGTAATATACATAAAGTCCATAGAGATTAAAATCCTCCGGCACGTTAAGAGTTAAACATCATCTAACTGAAGAAAACAAATGCACAAACAAACAAACAAACAACAACCATCAGACTTACTTGCACAAGTGATTTTGTGAAGGTGTGAACATCCATGGCGAAGGCCGACTCAAAGATCAGGATCGGGAGGAAGACGTGGAGAAACAGGTGGGGATCCACGTTGGCTACGGGTTCTGTGTAGTCCTTGACCCCTTTCACGTGGTGTGCAAACAGACCCAAAATGGAACCCAAAACGAGAAGAACCACCGTGTATGGGATGGGGACTTTCTTGAGGGCAGTACGAGCCAATGCTGTCAGTGGAAAAAAAGGGTTATGAAGTGTGGTTGACAACTTAAAACAATTTCTGCAGTGAAAAGTAATCCCCCCCCCCCCCTCGGGGCTCAAACAAGAAGAACCTGATTGTATGGTTTGGGAACCTCTTAAAGGTGGTACAAGTAAATGCTGTAAAATTTTCTGCAGTGAAAAAATGATTTGCCCCTCCAACCTCCATTATCATGAATTCCATGAATACAATTATTATGGAAAAATGAACAAACTTCCCCATTTAAAATTAATCCATGTTGAAATATTAGGCCGGACAATCAACCAATGCCTAACATGTATGGCCATTATATTACCAACAATTACTGTGGCATTGTTTGTATCATGCACAATAAGTTAGAAATAGAAAGTAAAGTATCCCCTGAGGACACCAAAATAGTCCAGAAAATGGGTTTTTGAGAGGATTCAAACAAAAATACTGATGAGAGCCCTCTAGGGGAAAAATTAATAATGTGAGATTAGGGTTGGGTTCAATCATTTCCCACTCATCATATGACAATGATGACCTGAGCAAAGCAGCACACCTCAGCCACAAGCCAAGTCAGGCTATTGTCATGTTAATGTCAAGAGCACCTGGGCAGAACTTGATCACACCTGGAATTTAATCACACATGTACTGTAATGAAATATAACTTAAGCCCACAGGTGAGCACATTGTAACTTGGAAACAAAATACATTTGAGGAACGTTTTACCCAGGTAATTTCACATCTTAGTAAGATTAGTTATTGTAGATCTATGTAATCAGCGCCACACAAAATCAACAAGCTGAGCTGACATTGTGTTACTTAAGACAAAGTCAACTACAAAAGAGGCTTCAGAGAATTGGTAATATTTTTCTTCTTTGTGGGGCATATCATTTGCACGCACCCATTAATAATTTTATCTACTTCATTTAAGTCCTCTGAAATATATTGTGTATTTATCAAAGTATTTTCACTGTCAATAATTAATGTTAACCCCACAGATAATGTTCAGCACATTCTTAAATCAATTACACATTAAAAACATCAAATATTATTATAACAAACTCACCGCGGCTCAGGCGTAGGCCCTGCTGGCCTAGCTGGCGGCGGGGCGGACGTTGAAGTCGTATCGCGATATTTGCATGCCATCAGGCACAACAATGATTTAGAGTACTGAGTAACAGTTACACCCTACGTTAAAAATACAATTCACCATCACAGTTTAATTTCATTCAGTCAAATTACCTCCACAAACACAGCATCCGAAGAGGAAGGCGATCACCGTGGGAGGTTGGCCGTGAGGGTCGTGCTCAGTGTCGGTACCGTTTCCATAATCGTTGTACTCGTAGTCATACTCGCTTCCTTCAGGTGTGTCTGCTGCGCCGAAACTTCCCGATCAAACACGTCTGTGATACCGCCGACACCAGCGCAAAAATGCCCGGCGCGCGACTGCATTTTGTTACAATTTTCGGCTAAAAACTAGCCAAAAACGGCTGGAAAATAAAGACGAATCTCATGAATGCTTGCCTGTTTTAATCTTTTAACGGATTTATGTAGAAATTAATGTATCGCTATTTGGATTTGGTATTTTTATTCTTCCTTGAAATAATCCCCCCTCCAATCCATTGTCCAAATCAGCGCCACTGACGTTTGCCGTTTGTTTACAGTTTGCACATGGGTACCGAACGTTAATTTGGGAACCAGTGTAGCACATGCATGCAAGCTCGCCGCGCGCCACGTGTATTTGTGCGCGTATGATTTTTTGCGTCATCAAATGAACCCAAGATATCAGTGACTACTTAAAACGTTGTTTGAGCGTGTGCGTGTGTTGTGTGTGTGGAGGGGAAGCTGGAGGCGGGGGAGGGGGAGGGGAGAAGGGAGGGGGAAGGAGGGGAAGGAGAGGGGAAGGAAGGGGAAGGGAAGGGGAAGGGAAGGGGAGGGACAGAAAGGGGGAGAGGGATTTGTTTTGTTATTCTAGATTCGATTTCCTTTCTTTCTTGGTACTAGTAGTTCATTTTTAATAAGCTATTCAAATTTATTGTGGGCAATTTCCTGAAAATGGCACTAATTTTCCAAGATGAAATTCACAATTACTTTTTGGTTTATTTAAACAGGTTTTAATTTCCAGGTCTGCATTCAGATTTCTACTTTTTGCTAATTTTTTAACCAAAAATTATGATTTTAAATTGACAACAAACATTTCACCACTCTGGCAGCACAGAAAAAAAAATCATTCATGCCCTTGGCCTTCAGCTATTGATGAAGGACATGTCTGTGAAATATAGGGGTCAGTAATTACCTAGAATTTGAAAAATGTGCAAAAAAAGCTGTTTACGTATTGTATGTTCTATGGCTAAAAAATTTCGTCTCTATGTACATAATTCAAATAAAGTCTAAACAGTCAATATAATTCCATTAAAACTGAGTTTCTAGCTCCGATATTTTGCTAATAGGGTTCTCAGATGGTATTTTTTTCCTCCATATCAGTGTATTTACACAATGCCTGATAGTTAGATATTTGGCACGCAAAAGAGATGGTCCAACTTGAATTACCAAATTTAAAGGCTATTTACCGAGCTTATTTCCTTCCAAATAAAACTGTCTGCAGAGAAACTAATAAACAATGATTCCGGGATGATCACTTCTATGAAAATTATAAGCTAAAAATTCATCACTGAACAAAAATCTCCATAAGTCAATTCTTCTACTTACCAGTATATTTTTCAATATAAGACTTATGCAAGATTCTACATGCAAACTTTGAAGATCACACCCACACTATATCCAACAATCTTCAAGATCTCACCAAAGTACACAAAGAAAACACATTGCAAAGCATGCCCAAATTAGTACTTTACAGTCATATATCATATTTGTATTGTTGTGTTGCTTTAGCATTCAAAATATTTCTACACATCTCATTTTTATTTACACAAATGACGTCACAGATGACATCAGAAGCTAGTTACATGAACCTCCTTTCCCAAGAGTAATAACAACAAGGTTGACATACAGCATGTCTCATATAAAATTGTGCAAGTGAAAAGTGCCCTCTTGTAAGCTCGAGATATGTTTAGTTAACAACGAAAGGGTTAAACCACGATTGCGCCACTTTAACTACAGTCAATAATAGCATCAGGCACTCTTCCATAATAAATTTGGCACTACTGTATTGTGATTCTACACTTTCATTGTTTACTGAACATATCTCGAGATTAAAACAAGCAACCTGAACAGAATAAACAACATTTGAAAGCTTATACTGTGCCCTTGACATTGATGTAAACATCACATTACAACAGTATTTTCTAATTGCCAAAGAGGGCACTTTTTATTTGCACACTTTTTTTGACACACAATGTAAATTAATTTTACATATACATGATTTCCAAATACATGTACTTCCACAAACATTCTTCTCCGGTGATTCTAGTCTTTATGGGGTGTAGGGGCTGGTGGTTGGTCGTGTAAAATGCAAATGCGTAAAATGCAACTGGAAAGATTACTTCAACAATCACCGACAATGGTATCTCAGCACAGTAGGTGAAAATATATCGTCGGTTGTCCGGCAGAAGGGCCCTAGCATATGTTCCCGGCAGAAGGGCCTGGCATATGTTCCCAGCAGAAGGGCCCTAGTTAACACTAAATTGCCACTAGCTTGAAAACTATTGGCTCTTTTCACATGAAATCAAAGTAGTGTGATATTTTTAGATCCTTCCATCAGTCTGTTAAGTGCAAATATCAAATAAGACAATATTTCTCAAATTAGAGAAGATTTACTGTTAGGGCCCTTCTGCGAGGAACATCATGCTAGGGCCCTTCTGCCGGACAACTGATGAAATGAGGGGTGGAGTAGGAGGAGTTATTAACAGAAATTTGAAAGTTACTCCTAGCAGCAGAATTGTACTAAACATGTTGCAAATTTGCCTTACATTCGGTTGAGATTATTAATGAAAACAAATTTTTAATGTGGAAATGTCATCAACAAGTTCCACACGAAAATTTCACCCCTACACCCCAGCAAAGAAAACTCCAGCTATCTTCCTTTTTACTTGCGGCAACATATTACCCAGCGCTCCTAATACTGAGTTGCCATAAACTTGCAAAATGCTCCTAAGCATTTGGATCCTGAAGTCTACTAATGATGTTTCTTAATCAAAATCAAGCAAACAGCACTTGAATTACATAAATAACATGAGGAGAGGGGATAGTTTGTCTTCAACTTGCAGGGGCGGATCCAGGGATTCAAGAAGGGGGGTGGTGGTGGTGGGAATGTTCGGCTAAATATTGGTGAAAATCCCCATCACAATGAAAACAATAAAATGACCAAAAAGGGTGCCCCCCCCTTCCCCGGAGGATCTGCCCCTGACTTGATTTAAAATTCCTAGACCATTGCTCCACCAATATTTTGTTTTCAGGACCAAGGAAGGGGGGGGGGGTCCTGGCTGGGACAGGGGTAGGTTAAGGTCCTCAAGCTCCCTGTAATTCAAGCACTGTGAACAAATACATGTAATAAAAGTCCATTCCAATAACCATTGCATGTATAACAATGACATTACATGTCAGAAAATAAGAGTGAAATAAGTCAAATAACCATAATGTATGATATAATAAAGAAAAATTACCTTAGTATATAACATAATACAGAAATAATCAATTGATTTTAATTGTTATTCATTGATTTACACAAGGCTACCTTCCCACATAACTAATGTATTCATATTTCAGTCAGATCCCTCTCCCCATACCATTAGTTTCCCTTGATAACAAACTGTGGTTTGCACGTTACAAAGTATCAGCTCACTTCTTTTATGATGATTGTTTATTTACTTGTATCATTTATTATTCTGTTTCCTTTACCAAGTGCAAATCAAAAAGCAATCTGTCAAGAACATTCGGTTTGGGTTTGAAGAGGTAGCAGCAGCAAAATTTACAATATGACTACACCCATTGTTGCAAAATTGAAAGTTGCTGTAGATATAGCAACTACATTTGCAGGGATACAGTTTCTGAACAAAGAACAATACAGACTTTTAGTTTCATTATCTAAACTGGGATGAGGAGTGGAAGACGTAAAAGAGTACTGTTTTGCTCCGTTTTGGCCTCTTATATTCATTTAAACAAACTGGCAATATTTTCTCGAGATGCCACAGGATGCATTCCAAATTTCCTGAAATTCATGTGCGAGAGAGCGGAGTGAACGAGCCCGAAAAAAAAGTATATAAGTATATTTCAGCTAATTGTTTCCCGGACAAGCCCCCACATTTTGTTACAATACCTTCATAAACAAACGGAATTGAAAAAAAAGAACAAAATCCTACAGTTGCACTAAAAACTTCTCTTTATGAAAAAAATCAATAAATCCAGAAATACTGGAAATTCCGTAAATATCGGAAATTCCAAAAAATTTTATCCTGTCCAGGAAAATCTGGAAATTTCCGAAGTGTGGTATCTCTGATTCTCTTGTCATCCAATGGCCCATTCCCTAGTGATGTCTAGTGTCTAAAGGTTGAAGTGTTTCCTTTGTTCCTTTGTTTTTCTCTTAGTAGCAGCACCTGATGAAAGCATTAGCCCAGGGGTTCTCAATTAGCAGCGTGCATACCACTTTTGGTGCATTGGGCCTTCTGCGTATGGAAGCCACTATGAAATGAATAATAAATTGTGTAGTTTCTTTGAATTTGTATTTCTGTAGTTTGCATTAATTAGAGCCATTCTGGGCCACTTGAAAGGCCTAATATTTAAAAGCTTCGGGGGGCTCCACCACCCTCAATTCCCAGCAGGGGTCCTTAAGCGGGCCCCTGGAACCCACACCGCAATGCTTCACGTGTTGGATAGTGGCACAGTACAAATTCTCGATAACAAATATGGTGCCACAATAACAATAATTAAGAACCCCTACATTAGCCTATTGAAACAATAACAACTATAATTAAGAATGCACACGCCCCTTCCTCAATCTAATCAAAACACTTTCCAAATGCATCTGGGATAGTATATATTTTGTTTTCCTGTCGGAATACATTCAGTAATTCAGCTGCTCTTACTGTCAGTTTGTTAGATGTGCATATATGTATAGGAGAGTCTGTAACCAGACGCATGTTTAACAGGAGGATTCTGCATATAATAATTTCAGTTTTACAGTATGACGTCCATGTCTGATAATAAAAATCTGACAAAATTGCCACAAGTAGAGACTACAAGTTTGCAACCCAACATTCTCTTGTAAAATCAATATTTCAAAAGGTACAGCTGACTGAAATACATTATATGCATCAGCTCAAAAAGTCGCGCAAGCAGGGGCATATGAAATCATGTGGCATTTCAGCACAGAGGGGAAGAGTTAATACTCTTTACTGCCATGTTATGATCAGTAACGACTGAATTTAACAATTAAAATCAATAGACAATAATTTTCCTTCTTTTACAGCTAAACCAAATACATACATCGTCTTAGGCCCATAATATAACAATTCAATAATTCTATATAATAAAATGATTATAATAATGAAGAAAAAAATGGTGTAAATATTTGAGAATAATATGGATATAATAAACAAAGAAATAAGATATAGAAGTGAAGGAGTAAAACAGTAAAACATAACTGTGTGAGAATACACATTTATAACATATCAGAACAAACCAAAAAAATGCATTTAAAAAGGTAAAAGAGAGAAAAGGCCAATTTCCATAAAGCATAAAAAAGGATAGATTTACTTAATAACAACAAGATTTTTTTTTAGCAATTTATAATTACCTATCCTGCTATCCAACTCGACTAACCTATTTCTGTTCACTTGACCTTTTACCTTAGCTAACACGCGACATTCACTTTACAGTTGCATGATATTTACGAGAAGTTCAACGTTGATGTTCATCACTTCTTGACATGACCATTCCTCTCAGAGTTTTCCAACTTTACATGAAAGTTCACTTATATCTCATGAAAGACCATGTTTTAGATTTGCATAAATGTGAAAAAATATTGAGTTCATGTTGCAATACTGAAACGGTTTACATACCAGCCGATACTCGTATATTTTGGGACTTGTTGGATCCAGAGATCATATGTCTTAAAACTCATCGACGTGAATTCTTAATTTCATGCTTATTGCAGGAATGGCAATTAAAATTTATAACGGGCCTGAAAATTGTCAACAATGAGCTTATTTTGTACACAAAAAACATTGAAATATGGCCCGAAAATAAATGGTCTGAATTCTGGTTTTTACCTAAAAAATGGTTTCCCTGTGTGATAAAACGCATCTGGTAAGTTGTTTATCTTCAACTTCATTTTTGCGTGTGTAAAATATTAAAGGAAAGTGACATGATTGGGAGAAGTATAAATGCCTGATTAATCAAAAGAGTTGAAATATTTACCAATATATGCAATGGCTAGAGCATAAATCCAGGCTGAAGGATTGAATTTGTTAACTTCAGGAGTTATTAATTTATTACCAGGAATGAATTAATGTCCTGATAGAAATTGAACCCATACATATCAACACAACAAATTTCACTCTGAAAATAATTGTAGAACAAGGAGGAAGTGTTTGACCTTGAAATTTTCACAGCACAAACTTTAAACAGTATAGTTTTTTCAAGTAACATTATATCTTAAATTGAGGATTATTTTCAATCCTGTCATTCCCTGTATTTATGGGGGAAGATATGTAAAGGAGTTGTTTCTAAAACATGTAATCGCCAGTATTTCCAGTGAAATGCCCTTGAAAACATACCACAAATTTCTCTTTTAAAAATTTCTTTTACAAAAGTTCTTTCAGCAAGTAAACCAAAACACAATCTTTCATTGATTTTATGATCCTGTCACAGGACTCAAAGTTGCCAGATAATCTTTTATCATGAGGTGATATCAAATTTTGGTCATAATAGTTTTCATATTTTCTGTTATCAAAACAACTGAAGAAAGACAACATTTCAAACAAAGTACAGTTGACAATAAAATAATTACTGTACTAGAATAAACCTGTCTTCAAAGCAACAATATCATCATTTGATGTCATACATTTGAAAAATAAAAGCTCCTTATACATCCAAATACTTAAAATCACCTTTGCACATTCCTCAAAATGTATATTCCAGCCTCCATTCCTCTAAAAAAATAAATGGATCAAACTCGGTCAAATTAGAACACCGAACATAAAAAACAGGAAATCCTAAAAAACTAAAAAGTTTAAAATCTGTGGTAAAAAGAGAAAGTTTTAAAGAACAAATTATTTTAAAAAATAATTTGAAAATGATGATTTATAAAAAGAACATTATCATGTGCAATAATCATATTAAATGGGCTCTCTGTAACAAAGATCACAATTAATGTAGGTCAAATCAGTAATTTCTGCTAATAATGTAATAACTACCACTGATGGGTAAAGAAGTATGTCTACACATGCAGTTTTGAAAAAAAAACAGAATAACACTAAACATGGGAAATTCAGAAAATAGAATCATGCTTCATACAAAGGAGGAATGGAGGCTTTGTTCTGGCTGCAAGGCCTTCTGCTATGCATGTCTTTTGGGCCAGTGACCTTTGACCTTTGCACTCAAAACCTTAATCAAACAATCCTGTTCTGGTCATATACACATATTTCCCTGAAGTCTTTTTATCTTACCTCGAGCTACTAAAACTGACCTGACATTGACCTTTACCCTTCTCAGACTAATTTCTCACCAGTATGTTTTCACTCTCCAAAACATTTGCACCAAGTTTGGTAAAAATCTTTCCAATAACACCAATTTAATGATACCAACATGTCTGTTTCCCAGAACAATTTCAGTCCACAATTCCACAGTGATACATATTTTAATACATTTTTTCCCCTAAACTCTGTGTCATGTCTCAATGGAGATAAGTGAACCACTCACTTATCAGCATGAAAAGTAATCCTCTTAATATTTATACCTTTTTCAATTTCTTTCATCAATAATACATGATCGTAAATAAAGCACTGATCCCAGCATTTACAATAAACTTTCGACTAATAAACATTGTTCATTCTGCAATGTCCTTTACACCCAAAGTACACACATAACCAGACATCCATATTTCTGCAATTCAATAAAACAATATTTTTACTGTTCACCCATCATCATGAAAATACATGATTGTTTCTATTCAAATAAATGACTTGTTATTTAATTTCAACTTATGTTGTTTCCATGATTAGAGTTGCTGTGAATCAAAATTTGTAGTGACTGCATCATAATAAAAATATACTTGACTTTCAAATAACAGATCCGAAGGAATTTACTGTTACATGATCACAATGTAAGTAGACGACAAATTTGTAGTAGACAAAAATGAAGAGCAAATGTCCCTGAATTTTCATATGCAGCCAAATAGGAGGCACACATTTACCATGAAATGAGGTGATTTTGCACAATCTAGCATCAATTAGCCCATAATTGGGCTGAAATGGACCATTACATGGTAAAATGGAATATTCAAGATTGACTAACCCATTGTGGGGTGAATTGGCCCATTCTAAGAAGAGTTGACTCATTCTGGGTATAAAAAATGACCCATTCTGGGTTGAATTTACTGATTGATTCCCTATGGGGTGAATTCACCCACTCTTGGACGAGTTGACCTATTCTAGGGTGAACAATTAGCCATTCAAGGCAGAATTGGTGCATTCTAGTCTGATAGATCCATTTTACAATGATGAGAAAAAGGTTTGCTTGTCATAAAAACAAGACTCCATATGGCAGTGAAAATTACAAACAATAAACCAGAGTTGCCCATCTTAGTGAATGAAATTGCGTGAGACTCCCATAGGCCAATTATATAACCCAAGGGTCCAAATGCGTGAGATCACATAGAATTGCGTGAGAGTTGGCAAACTGTATGAAAAGTGGGTAGACCCCATTCAGAATGGGCCAAACCACACTCAAAATGGAACAAATTACCCAAGGCGTGGACAAATCACGAAAAGAATGAACCAAGTCACCCTTTCAATGACCCACAATCACCCAATAACATAATTATCCTCATTATGCTCATTCTAAACCAACATGCCAAATTCACTTGAATTAGCTTTTAGTACCATTACAGAAGTATTTTTCCATGACACTGTTTTTGTTTCTGATATTACCTGTTCCCTAAATACACTGCTTAATTTCACATAAATTTGACCATAGTCTGGATATCCAGAACCTAGGCATCCGCTGTGACATCATAAGATAAATTGCATTATACATGATTAGTCTCTTCTTCAAGCAGTTACTACACTGCTCTCCATGGAGATGATGGAGGCATGTTGCACAAGCTAAGATGTGGTCCCATCATTGCACAGAGATATCCAATCCGAAGATGAAAATTGCGTTCTGATTGTGGAACTGGTTAACCCTTAATGTGCCCCTACCCGGAAGCCCCAGTGCCACCATGCTAATTCCCATTTTGTAACCACTACCCCCCCCCTCCCCCAACCCAGGTTCACAATACAGGGTTCCCAGTATTACATGGAAACAAAATTCCTGGTTTTTCTCTGAAAATTTCTATGAACATCATTTCAACCTATTCTTTCCTTGAAGCATCTTCTATGCAATCATGGTATGGACACAAAGCAAGAACCACTGGACAAATAAATTCCCTGATTATTCCCAGATTTGAGCGACTTTTCTCAAATTCCCTGACCTTTCCCTGACTGGAAGATGGGGAATTCATTTTCCAGGTTTTCACTGATTTCCAGGTGACTAGGAACCCTGCCGTAAGCGTGAACAATCACAATAGTGACAATTGTACACAATTGTGCTGATGCCATGGCACTGTAAGCATACAAATGGTGACTGGAGCACACCAAAGTGTGAACACTTGCTTGCCTTTAGCACTGCACCATAAGTAACAATGCACATTAAGGGTTAACACCTCAATCAGGTTACCTACATCAACAAATGTTGAAGACTTTCCAACAAGTGGATAAAAAATGTCAATAAAGCATTGTATTTCTTATTGGGTTTTGCCAGATGAGTATAAGACACTGTTACCATGTGTATCATGTTCACGTAATGGGTGGCAAAATACCCGAGTTGTATCCGACACCATTGGTTCAGAGACCGAGGTCGCCCCAAAATACAACCTTTCTGACGAATTTGTACAGATGAATCAGACTGTTACAGAGAATGACACCATCAGAGATTGGGCCTTATCTGAGACCTGAAGGCCTGCCTCGGATACAACACTGTAAAATACTGATGACACGTCAGACTGGTAACTATGCACCATCCTCAGCGAATGTCCCATAATCATGCCAGTAGTTTATTACTGAAACATGAACACCAGTCTTCTGCTTTGATACATCACACATGACAGAGTCACTATTAGCACTTGTGTCATGTACGTTAGACTCTTTTCAAGAAAACAAGCAAAATAAACAAGAAAAAGGGGGAAAAAGAAATAAAATCATGCTAAAATATCAATGTCATTGACAGACCGCGAAGCTGTGTCCAGCCCCAACTCCAATCTTGTAGGCGATTTTTCCGTCCAGTCCTTGGACCGCTTTGGGTAGGAGGACATTGGTCTTGGTTCCGTCGGCACACATTCCATGTTCGTTCCAGCCCCAGGCCAGTAATTTCTGATCCTCTAAAATGGAAAATAAAAGACATTAATGCTTAAAGATATGGCATCGCAACTAACATAAAATTATCCAAATACCTGTGATTCTCAAACTGTGTTTGATTTGCAAACCAAACTAGTAGCTATTGCCTATTATTATCCATATCAGACATCTGAGCTGTGGCTTTACAAAATAATATTCCCCTACACTTTAGTGGCAACACGGCGGAGAGGGGAATATTTCTCATATTCCCCTCTTTGACAGGCGTCTATGGGATTTACACGTTAAAAAAGAGGGGAATATTGATAACAATATACATCCGGGAACTTGGCCATCACTGCTGTTGAGTTCGCACCGCGATCACCGTGACACGCAAAGTAGTGTACTTTCTCATAGGTTTGCACGTAAAATACGCCC
>JZLH01S0602345.1:53221-67752 GCA_001188425.1 Eucidaris tribuloides | reverse complement strand
AAATGGGACACTTTAGCTGAGAATGGGTGTATAGAATAAACTCTACCAACGCTAACGTTAACGTTACTAACGTTAGATTCAAGTTATACTGGTAGATCTACATGCCCGTACTACATCACACGTAAATACACAGCTACACCACAGTACGGTGCAACAAACTCCGCTGCCGCTGAGCGCTGGCAGGCAAACCCATTTTATCTGAAAATACGAGAAATGATGCAATGCGATACATCAGCTTACCGGTAAAATGAAGCACCATACTGTCACTACAACAGTCAGTTTCCCATGATGCCAATAAATTGCCTTAGAACAGCTGAGAAAGATGCAAATATTAACTTTTTGACAGTGAACTAGCTGTTCGCCGAGACAATTATTTTTGTGCGCTTGCACAGAAGTGACGCTCTAGACGGTCTAGGGGTCATGAAAAATCTTTCTATCGATTCAGCCAGTATTCTTAACCCATGTTTCAAATTAAAGGAATTACTTTACCAATACGGTAATACCCATGACGTATTTGCGTCACGAGATTCGGCCGCCATGTGTTTTATGCAAATAGTTCGGCTATTTCGAGGTTGAAATGTCAACGGTGGGCGGGCTTAATGCCATTGGCATTACGTAGAGCGCGTAATAAGCTTTCCGTCTAGAAAAATATATTAATACGTCAATGGTGTGGTATGTGCATTTTGTGTGTACGTGTTCGTGCTTAGTATGTGTGTGTTGTGTGTGTGTGTGTGTGTGTGTGTGTGTGTGTGTGTGTGTGTGTGTGTGTGTGTGTGTGTGTGTGTGTGTGTGTGTGTGTGTGTGTGTGTGTGTGTGTGTGTGTGTGTAAAAAAAATATGCATGCAAATTATTTAGTACGAAAAATTGTGTTAAGAAATTCATAACTGGTGGCGTTGCCGAAGGTTTGCCCTTGAGAAGCACATTGGGTACCTACGGCTTGCCGAACATAAACACCAATGCACTGCCAAAGCTGGGGTGTTAGATTTAACACCTAAGCTGTTGTTTATCTGTAGATTCCAGAAAAGTGTTAATTGTAACACACCTGGTGTTTGGAGTTATTTGTTGGTGTTTGGATAACACCAGGTTTATCAAAATTAACGCCATGGTGTTAAAGTTAACACCACATTGTTTGAAATGTACCTACAATGACATCCTTTCTATTAAAGTATACAGGGTGCATTGATTGTCATCACTACAGCTCCGTTAGGGAGGGGGAGCATCCAGAAACTTGAACATACTGGCAAAGGCGTAGATGTATAAAAAAAAAGTGTATTATGGATTCATTTCTGACTTAAATACTATGTAAACTGAAAATAGGCCGCTACCTTATTTAGTTTTCTTTTTCGTACTCCTGTAAAGTATTGAATACATTAATTTCCAATGTTTTACACAAATCGTAAATAGAATCACATAATGCTTTTTGTATCAATTCCACATTCAATACCGAAACGAAGTCTGTTTTTCACTCAGCTGAGCAGAAAATTATCCCAGATTCCAATCTTAACTTGTGTGGTTGCTGTTCCTTGAAACAGGAAGATGAGTAGAAAAGATAACACTGATGACAAGTATTATGAAGATTAATATCTCCCCAGTTGTGGATCTCCTTCGTATTTTTGAAGATCTGCAAATTAGAGTCGAGTGGTTTCATCGTACAGGGAAAACCACGATTAACTGGATTCGTCTCATCCTTGTGCACTGGATTATCTGTGGATGATTGTGCATGTGCAATTTACTTGCAAGTGTTCTGTTGTATTTTAAGCATTGTCTAGGGACAGAACACTTCAGTATGTTAAGGTATCATTATCCTACTTCACATTGTTGTTAGAGCCCCGATATCTTTTCCCCTCACTTCAAGAAGGTCGTTTGCCTATAGGGTGTGTTAGTGACGGTCATCAGAACATGGATGGACTGGATAGAGTCTGTCCAGAACTTTAATGCTGTACTTTGTCTGTTTGTGTGTATGTGTCCATGTGTCCGTGTTTGTGTCTGGATATATGTGTGTGTGTATGTGTGTGTGTATCTGTTTGTGTGTATGTATATGTGTGTATATGTATGTGCCTTGTGCGTATGTGTGTGTTTTATGTGTGTGTGTGTGTGTGTGTGTGTATTTGTGTACATGTATATGCCTTGTGCGTATGTGTGTGTTTATGTGTGTGTGTGTGTGTGTGTGTATGTGTGTGTGTGTGTGTGTATGTGTGTGTGTGACTGTGTGTGTGTTGTTTGTGTTTGTGTATGCATGTACCTTGTGCGTATGTGTGTGTTTTTACGTGTGTATTGTACTATAATTTTACCAGATAAATATGTTGTCAATTTTCAGTAGAACACACACAAATGATGTCTGTTAGTTAGACTACAGATAGACTAGTGGAAGTGTCAAATTTAGCTTTCAAATAAGCACCATGTAATGCATCATTCTATTTGAAGGTTCAACACTCATCATTTTCATTAAGAAAATTAAATTTGTGTGAGGCTACGATTGTTATTTCTGTACATTTATGAATGATTTCAACGTAGCTGCTTTATTTCCACGGGTGAGGGGGTGCACATTACGAACGCAATGTTTAATTGTATAGAATTGAATCGTGAGTATCAACCAATAGTTCCACCTCAACCATTCATACAATATGTTACTCTGTAAATCAGGCTGACCCTGTGACCTGTTTGTAGTCCTTGTTTATCTTCGTTCTATGTCTTCTATTTATACCTGGCTTTGTTATGGTGGATTTTTTTTTCGTAGTATCATTGAGCAGTACTATTATTATCATGCGTAGCCAAAAAAAGAGATTACGGCTGAAGCCTTATCCCTTGGATTAATCCTAGAATTGGAGTGAAATCTATTAAAGTGATTCCCAGCCGTTGTGTACTATATCAAGGTTGCCAGTTTGGCATTTTTAACGCCAGAAACACCAATTTTGGCGGGTTTTTTTTAATATCGTTTGGCATTGAAGAATTCAAAGTGCACGCCAAACGGCGTTTTTGGCGTTTTTTTTTTTTTTGGCGTTTTACTTAAAAATCATTATAAAACCCGATTTCAGAGGATTTTCAATAAAATAGGTGCTACAAGGGTCCAAGTAGGATCTTAAGTAGCGGTGCAAAATTTGGCTGCGTAGTCAAATTTTCGGCTGCAGCAGGGGTTTCAAATGTGTTATAAATCGATTACAACGTTATTTCTAACCAAATCTAGCCTATGATGCCCATAAAATGCATCAAATGCAAAATTTGGCGTTTTTTCACTGAATTTGGCGTGTAATTTGGCGTTTTGAGAAACAGAAAACCTGTCAACCCTACATGAAGCTCCATCAGCAAGACTTTCATCCACTCTGCAGTACCTGTGTGGAACAGCTTACCCGCGAAAGTGTAGTTGGATATATTTCTGACAAGGGTGCACAATCCTTCAAAAGTAGAGTACATAAGCACCTTAAATCACTCATTTAAGTACTTTATTACAACCCTCCATTCTAGCTATCCTAAGCTGCTGTGAACCACAGATTGGCCCATGTAGTTTCTCTGCCATAGTGCTCTCCCGCCTATATCAGAAACTGACACTACTGTCACTCTCCATGGGGTATTGTTCACTTTCGCACTGTGTATACAACAAGCTCGTTTTTCCAACTTATGCCCAGATTCTGCTGCGTTACAACACAACACAACATCTACTGTATAGCTCTGAAGGTCAGTTGGACATGTTCTATTGTAAACAAATGTAATTATCTGTCTGATAGCAAAAGGAAATTGAATGAGAGAAAACCAACAACGACCTTGTCATTTCTTACAAAGTGGCCTTAGAGAGAGAAGGAATTCTGAAACGGTTTTTGTGCGAGACATTTTTCAAACTAAAGGGTTTATTTGTTTGTTTGTTTGTTTGTTTTATTTCCGTCATAAAAAATTACACAAAATACATACAATAACTTTAAAACTGAAAGAAAATTATACACAATCATTCAGAGATAAGTGCACATATGAGGATACTGAGTAACACTACAAGCTCCACAAATATCACAAACATAATGCAAAATAACATAAACAGAGACAGGAAAGAACGATGAAAATAGAAAAAAAAGAATAGTGGAAAAGACAACCATATTCAGATGCACTATAATAGTGCTGCTGGTCTTCCATGGGGACCGGGGACTAGTTGGACAAGGGGGAGATGTATTGTCTTATGTAAATGGCGGAATTAACATCATTTTATTGAAGGTCTCGAGATATGAATAACTGAATATGACAGGGTTACTATACTGAAATATTAAGATAACTGTCCCTTCTTTAAAGTGTCGAACAAAACAGGTTAGTCATAGGAGGTATACAATCTAGTAATAATTTTACGCATTCCAACAGAACTCCATGTCAAATGTGCACGTTACTTTACGTTGTTCCGAAACATGAGTATTGTCGCTCTCAAAAGCCAAAGTATAGTTTTGGTTGAGCCGACAAATTTCCAGCATTCATTCAAAGACTATAGCATTGTCCCTTCAAACATCAGAATAAACCGAGCAAAACATATTTATAATGGCGTGTTTTGTTCTTCAAACCATTAGTGAGCTGATAACGCAATGCACATTACCTATGAAAAATATCGGAGTCCCCCTCCCCGCCCAAACATTTACATTTTCAGTAATTTCTCACAAATGGAAGAGTTTCAGGGCGAACAATTTTCAGGGCATTGATAGATCATGTCGGTGTACTTAAAAACACAATAAAAGAAAAAAATGTCATTTACCAATACTATACTTGGGCTTTAAAGGAATAGGAGTCGAACTTATTTCTTTTCGAAAACTTAAGTAATATTACAAGGAATACTCCCTTTATACGTAGTGGAGGGAGTGCACACATTTGCATGCGTGATATAGTCCGATGATCAGGGAGGGTACACACAGAAAAGAGATTACAAAAATGAAGTAAAAAAATGTGAAACAGGAACTCCACAATTTGTTGTGTAAATTTTACCTAAGAAAGGAATTTTACAAAACTTTATGTAAACTATATTTGCATATCATTTGTGTAGATTTTTACCTAAGATGTAAATTTTTACAAATATTATTCAAATCATGTTATTTTACGTAATGATTTACATAATGTTGGTAAAATTTACATGTTAGGCAAAATCTACAAAAATGTTATGCAAATATAGTTTACATAAACTTTTGTAAAATTCACTTCTTATGTGAAATTTACACAACAAATTGTGGAGTTCCTATTTTACATTTTTTAACTTAATTTTTGTAAAAAATTTTTGTGTGTAAAGTCACGAGAGAGTGCCTTAAAGGCGCTGATCCACGACTTTAAACCACCAACTTTTTAGCTGAAAATTGGAGTGTAAACCTGGAGTCATACCAAACTACACACGTCGAGTTTGATGTAATTTCCCCGACCCATTTAAGGGTTATTTTACTTGAACGGCTGCGGCGGCACATATCCTGATGGATGAACGGACCAGCGAAGTCGGACGCCTTGTCTATTTGCCCACTGAATTATATAATGTTGTCGAAGTCGAGGAGACATGTTGCCAGCCCATTCTATTTTCATTCCTGCCATGAAAAAAAAAAATGCCTCCAGAGGATTTAGTGCTGTCGAATACAAATACGACAAAAGGATTAGGAAATATTCGAAGGGCAATTTGCACTAATTGTATGCCCTGTCCCATTCCATTGTGCTCGTGTTGCATCACGAAGTCTGAACATTTCGAGACTGTTTCGAGACAATCTCCAGTGTCTGTGCCGTTTTGATTTCGAACTAAGGCTATGCAATAAATTGTATCGCCATTGTTTCTGGACGTTTATTTTAGTAATAGCTGTAAAATAAAAAGAATAGAAAACATATTGCATTTTTTGTGATAAACGCAAATATAGAGAAACCAAATCAAGGTGAAAACCATTAAGATAGGATACCGAAACTGAACCATTGTGCTCGTGTGTGCATTACAAGGTCTGAAGATTTCGAGACGTCATAGGTTAATCTCCAGTGTCTATGCCGTTTCGATTTCGAACTAAATCTATTCAATGAATTATATTGCCATTGTTTCTGGACGTTGATTTTGGTAATAACTTCTAAAAAAATGAATGTAAATATTTATATGCAATTTTATGATACACGCAAGTATTCAGAAACCAAATCCAGGTGAAAGTAATTAAGATAAGATGCTGAAACTGAGCCATATATTTTTGCATTATGCTGAGGAAAACAAAATTCCCTGCATGACCTTCATTTTGAACAGGCTTCGAAACAAATGTAACAATTGAATTAGTCTTTATTTTTCCAGGACCACGCTAGAAGCTTTTACGTGATCACTCAAAGAACATGTTTCTATCCTCACAACTTTTCGTTGCTACGTCTTCAAATTGTTTTATCATCTCGCACGAACTTACTCGGTGTGGTGATCGCTTACGCCGAGGCATACGGATGAACTCGCAAGAATTGGATGACGAGTATTACACTGTATGATGCTTTTAACATTAACGCAATAAATCATACAAAGGTCAGAGTCATCTGGGTTAAGATGGGGCCAGACGCTATCCTAAATTGAAGACATACTTTACTTACAAGTCTACGAGTGGTACACTGGTAGTCGTGTCGCGCAGAATGCCCCCAGAGCTTCGAAACTTTGTTTTCGACAATTGCATTATGAGGACGTAAAGGTTAAATGAAGATCTCCTTGTAAGTGACCTTCGTGAACGTAGTGTTATAGTTACTAGTCTGTTTTTAGTGATGTTGTGTATGAGTGTTTGTGTTTGAGGTTGGGTGGGCGTATGTAGGTGTGATCTAATTAATAATACATTAATTTGTCATTGACGATATGTGAAAGTGTTTGGCTGGATGGAAATATCAAATGACAAACATCACGTTTTGAATCGCAGAATAGGAATGACTTTGTTTGTGACTAGTTTGTTGTTTGTTTGCCTGTTTGTTTGTTTGTGTGTGTGTTCGCGTTTGTGTGTTTTGTGTATAATGATTATTAGAAAAATACACGTGTATAAGTACTACTTATACACAATATCAAATATCATTCCTTTAAAACCCCAGGGAAAATTTTCCCATCTCTCTCCGTATTCACACGGACACAAAGACACACAGATACACACACACACATACACACATGTACATACAGTCAGGCACCAATACACATACACATACATCACAGCGTCAGCCACACCACAACACACACACACGACACACACACAACACACACACACACAGCACACACACACACGCACACGCACACGCACAACACACACACACACACACACACACACACAACCAAACACACTCACTCACACACACACACACATCATACACATACACCAATACACATGCACACAGTCAGTCAGTCAGTCAGTCACACACACGCACCACAAACACACACGCACACACTCACTCGTGAATAACATACGAAATACGCATTAATGCTCTTAAAAATGTCGTATTATATCTTGATTAAAAAATGACCAGACTCCCAGCATGTACATGCCATCGTGGAGCTTTGTAATCTGAGATTTTTCTCGAGTCTTTCAAAACGTTCGTCTTCCGTTGATGCAGTATAATCCCGGCTTGCGTTTCGTCACGACATAACAGATGAGCTCCCGCCCCCTTCCTCATCCAACCCCCACCCCATCATCTCTCCAGTAAGAATGCTTACGAACGAGGGTTGAAAATGTGGTCAATGACCACATTATTTGAGACAACAGGTCCCAAGCCGTGCGTGTACAAATGTACAGTCAACATACAACAAACACTTGTCGCGGAGTGTCAACAAAACTCCGTCCAACTGGGGACAACTGAAAGCTGGGAATAAGGTCTCTGGTTCACGCGGACAGTCGGGAAAAATAATAAAAACTTAAAAGGTTTGAAATGTGCTTGCTGATCTATTTTCTGCGTTTTTTTGTGTGTTTCAACGAGTGAAGGAGTTGACCCAGGGTATCTCGAAAAGGGTGAAAGCCGGACAGTTTTCGTTGTAAGACAGAAACGTGTCAGCACGTGAAAGAACATGTCCACACGCCATCGAAAAGATAAGGGTCAAATGCCTTGTTACGGTTATATTAAAAAACAGTGCTCCTACGGAGATCAGTGCTAGCTCAGTGATGGGGTTAGCCTGTAAAACGACTACCAACATAAACATCACATAAAAAAAACAATTGCTTTCAATCATACCTATAATTTTTATTTTGTAATTTCAATTTCCAATGACAATTTCAACAATCATTTTAGAATTCTATGTAACTAGTATAAAGTATATATCATACTTTTGAATCTTATTCTATGTTATAAACTTTAAGTTATTTTGATGCACATTGTATTTTTGTTTGTTTTATTTTATTTAAACACGGAGAAAAAGAGCCTTGGTCAGCCAGGAAGGCTGTTTTTCAAAGAGGCAGTGTATAACAATCAACAAAATCAACGAAAACAAATAAATTTAAATTGAATAAAAGTAAAAAAAAAATAAAAATAAAAAAAGGAACGTAAAATTGATACCAAAACAAACGAAAACTTAAATCTAAGAAAACAAGAACATAAAAAAAATCACATAAGAAAACAAACATTGTATTTTTGATGTGAAGCAGTGCTCTCTGGGAAAGCAAGGCCAATATTAGTCTTGGACAGAGACCATCTCCATTAAACTAGAACTGAAAGGAGGAAAAATGATTGAATGAATGAATGAATAAGCAACTTGAAGTTGTAAGAGTTGTCCATGTTCTCCAAACTTATATGTATGTACATTATGTAAGGACAGGAACAACTATACCTGGAAGCAGTATTTCAATTTAAGGTGTATAGCCTAAAGTTCACGAACTTTGAATGTAAATGGCGGGATTAGTAAACAGTTTGATACGCCAAAAGACCTATAAAGTGAAATAAATACCAACATAATACATACGAACTAGAGTGTATATACCAGCTGTTGGGATTTGTTTTAAACTTTTCAGTCGCGGCGAAAAGAGTATAGTTACCCCAGCTTTGCATTAAAGTATAAACACAATATACATTGAACTCGTGCAGTGGTGATATAACACTAACCCTGTCTAGCAAGGAGTGGACATTTAATACAAAGAACTTGAAGACGTCTACTTGATTCTCGATTCATTTGAACCCTTAGTGTTGACTGCTTCTATTCCATTTCCATTCGACATAGGAAGAACGTGCACATTTAAAAACAACAGCAATAGCAAAAGTAGATTTGCTTGTCGCCCGCCTGGTCGGAGTTGACTTTCTAAACGCGATTAAACGTTTCCCAAACACCGGGTGGTATTCAATCACGTCCAATGGTATCTCCGGTTATTGTCACGTTTGCTCTTGCCGGTCAGAAAATGAGGATAATGCACTAGATAAATTAGATTTGGTAAACTTGATACAAAGTCGCAAATTATTTGTTCTCGAATTTGACAAGTTTAACAGCTGATATTAATGCATTGTCATTTTTGTTGTCGAACCAGCGTGAATTAAATTTTAAGTGGTGTAATTCTCTCCGTCTCACTTCTGCATGACCTCGTTTGACTTTGTAGCAGTGCGCATTGTTGCTCGTGTAACCCCAGTATAGACTGTTGTATGGTTTATTCCAGGATGAATCTGACTATCATATTGTAAATTATGAACAAAATTTAATCAATTTCGTTGAATATTAAGCATAAACTTTTGGCATTCTAATTGCGTTGAATAATGACCACAATTTTTTAACATCCCCTCTTTGTTTGTGTTATTTCACATTGTTTCGTTTTGTGTGGTTCTCATGTTCATGTGGTCATCTTCAAATCCCCGTATGAATTTGTTTTATTATGATATTTTGGTATCATTATATGTGCTGTTTTGGCATTTATGTATGTATTTCTTAAATTCTATTCGTATTCTTTATGTTATTAATTTTGTTTTTATTGATTGTATTAGTTGTATCGTTTTAATATTACTGTAATTGTTTGGCTTTGGCCCCTCTGAAGAATACTTGTTAGCTACAGAAGGCAATCCACTTCATAAAGATAGATAATTACAGCAAATAAAACTTTTACGGATTCCTTCGCGACTGCATTTTTTTTTTAATCACAAACGATGCTTAAGTTATGAAAACATTTATTTAGTGACGTCGTTCTTCTTGCCTAATGTGCAACAAGTTTACTTTACCTCTCTCATTATAAGTTAATTTGACTGCCGCACGCAAGTTTAAAGATTCCGAACGACGAAATTATGAAGTATTTTCTATTTGCATGTCTTACGCCACTATTGTTTTCAATCAGGTCAATCGCGTTTCATTTAAATCCTATGAATTCGAATATTGGATGGGTGGTTATCCTGTTCTTGTAGAGAAAAAAATACGAAAATACAATCACTATTTTGTACGTGCTCATGTAGATCTGTAATTAAAGAGATTTGAATTAATTGATTTGCTACGCCCTGCGTAATTACGAGTTGATAATTAAATTTAGTTTACGGAAGTATCCGACCGCTACACTTTGTCCTCGTTTTTGGCATGTGCAGATGCTTCAAAAAGAGATGATTGTTATAAAGTTAGTCACTTTTCCCCTAACTGTTAGTGCATTTGAAGTTCAAACGTCACGTGTACATGCACTTCTAGTGAATCGGATTGTGGAGGGGTGGCAAAAATGCGTTTTTATTCTGCATGTAGTTTAGAAACATAAACATTTTATTTTGGAAAATTTCGGATTTCATCTCCAGAATATTAGATAGTGATAAGTTGCGTCTTCTGTTGACCTATTGAACAAACTTCCATCTTTCTTGTTTATCATTTTGAGGTGTTTTTTTATTATTTTTACTCGCTGATCAGCTGAAGGAATGGGCCCCTTTGGATCTCCTCCTTAGCTACGCATATGACTCATACAGTAGAGTGCAGTGCGCCCTCAGTTAAGCAGAAGTTTAAACGTGATGTCATCAATTCCGGTACGCTTAATTGGCACACATTATTCCATGCAACATATAAAAATAATGCCCTTTATCACATTTCCAACAGATGCTCCACCAAGTACAAAATGATTTAGTTATATACTCCGCATGTATCTCTTTACGGATGATGGGTAGGAGCCTGACTTTAGATATTATACTGACAAGCACCGACAAGATATTTACGGAATGCGATGGGCGTCATGCACAAAGTGGGCAACATAATTCCATTATTTAAGTTGAGGACACATTGTATTGTGTACCCTCACTTGTTTACCGATTCAAACGTGATGGATCAAATCATACACATCACGAGCTGATTGTTTTCTAGGGTAGGTTCGAATCAAGGATGCCACTCGTAGGGGAAAACCCCTACCGTGGAGGATTTTAGCCAACTGTAGGTAGTAGGGTGGTAGGGGATACCTACCGGGAAAATGATCTTCCGTAGGGGGTAGGGTTTTTTGATGATTTGTACTGAATGTAGGGGGTTTTGACAATTATTTTCAGAAATATTCTTAAATCCCAAAAGGATTTAAAATATATTTCCGTATGTATTCAACTGTAGACATTGTTTGGGCAAGTCAATTCCGGGAGTCCATTGTCCATCCCCGGCGAAGAACCGTGTAGGGGAAAACGTAACTGCGTAGGGGAAAAGTGGATTTTTATAGGGGAAAACATAGCTTCGTAGGGGAAAATTGGGCTGTTGGGGTGTCGTTTGGTGAAAATTTTGAGTGGAAGCCCTGATTCGAATGAATTGCAAATATGTTGGGCCTTCCGAGTATAAGCAAATCATCGGTGACTAATGCGTTTACAGCGCCGGAAGTGGTGCCCTTGTATAAAATTGTGTAAAGTTTAAAGAGCTACCACCTCTACACGTAAGAAAACGTATTGCAATCGATCAGTGTGGCGTTGTATGTTAAATAAGCGTACTGTCCTGTAATAGAAAAAAGAGGAAAGTGTTGCTATTTCGAAGATACTAAGTAGTCAATTCGATATGACTTATTTTAGCTTGTTATGTAAAAGTCGTGTGTGTGTGTGTGTGTGTGTGTGTGTGTGTGTGTGTGTGTGTGTGTGTGTGTGTGTGTGTGTGTGTGTGTGTGTGTGTGTGTGTGTGTGTGTGTGTGTGTGTGTGTGTGTGTGTGTGTGTGTGTGTGTGTGTGTGTGTGTGTGTGTGTGTGTGTGTGTGTGTGTGTGTGTGTGTGTGTGTGTGTGTGTGTGTGTGTGTGTGTGTGTGTGTGTGTGTGTGTGTGTGTAGCACACATTTCAGCATTAATGAATGGATGCCATTTGAAAAGTAATTATAGGTATGAATGTTGAATGGAATTCAACGAACTTCTAATATTATTCAAAAGATGATAAAAAAAATTGCTCAACACTCACTGATTGACCCAGTCACCACAAAATATGGGACAAGTACGGAGCTGTGTCCGGTCTTAAAGACACTATATAACTTTGTGGAAGCCTTATTTTAAAAAATAGTCAAACTTTGCTATCTGGCATATCAGGTAGTGTTTGGATGGACAAATAAACACCTTAGAACACAAAACTTTAGAGAGTTATGCGATTACTCATAAAATATGTACAGATCAAAGTCGGCACATGAATTAAATCTCAGCTGATAGGAAATTCTGCAACACAGTAGTCTATGGAGGAAAACGGGAATGGTCGCTCAAAGATTTTCACTTTTTAGAAGCACTTAATGATCGTTTTAAACTGCAATTTTTTCAAGACTTCATTTTTAGACCTTATCAGAGACACCAGTAGAATAGGGAATCATGTAGCTCAGATTTTTAAACCTGAAAACAGTGTTATACGATGCCTTTAAGTGTCCTATCTCTTTCATTTTTCTTTGGAGAGATTGTAGAAAGTGTTGTCATTGCAGTAATTTGGTCTGGACTGATTCTTAAATAATCGTAAGTGTTAAACGTCTAAATGAGAAGCTGTCCTACCCTTTAGTTTAATTTTCTGTCCATTTTATATTTCCAAAGTATACTGCTATTTCTTTATGAACTTCTGGGGGTGTGGTAACTCGTGTCCACGTCATAATCAAGCAATGGGTCTGAAGAAGATTCCATTTTCGTAACTTCCCGTATACTTCTACACTATGTATATTTAGGTTTGAGGAAAATATGTTTAGCATCAATTTCTCATTGTCTCATTTGCATATTTATTTCTTGCCAATGAATCTCGATACGACATATTGAGTTTGTACATAATTCTTAAATGACCATGCTTTCTAATGAAGATGTGAACATGTAAAACACTATACCTTCATGTACATATACCCATATATACATACATATATAATATACATGTATGCTTTTGTATCCATATATTTTATATTCATGCATAATATACATATTTAATATACATCATACATAAATGCATATATGTATATTCATATTTAGAATATGACTGTGCTTGTGTTTGCTCGTGTGCATGTAGTCGTTGGTGTGCGTACGTGTGAGGATGCAAATGATTGTGTGTACGTGTATGAGTTGGTGTGAGTATATGAGTGTATGTATGTGTGTGTGCGTGAGAGTATGCATTTGTTTATGCATGTGTGCGCGCGCGCGTATGTGTGTGTCTGTCTGTGTCTGTGTACGTATGTATGTATGTATGTATGCATGTGTGTAAAAGTCGGAAGGAAAAATCCTCTTAAGGTCATGATTCCAACAAACAACACTCTCATAACACACCATTATTTGGCAATACGACTGAAACAGTTGACAAGAAGGCTTAATAAACATGCCCTGAAGTGGTTTAGTGTAATGTTGTGCGGACGTTTGTTATAAAACGGATTAAACTAATTACAACACAGAGACTATTCATACTACCACTCTTCATACGGTTGACAGTCTGACACAAACGGACACCATTTCAAACATTTCCAGCGTTAGGTCAATGTTAGTTCGCCCTGTTAATTAAACGCGAACAATGTCACGGCTACCCAGCGGAGCAAATATTCCCTTTCGTGCTTACGAAGCGTTTAATGAAAATTGCCACGTATTAGCGTTAATTATCAGGTCAATTTAGAAAATTGGTGTTCTTCTGTCCTAGAAAAGAACAAACATGGATATTGTCATACTCTTGGAAAATCAAGACTATTATTACCGTAATGACGATAATCTGTGGTAATGATATCTATGATGATAAACGTGAAGATGAAGATTATGATGATGTTGATGATGATGAAAATGATGATGATGATGATGATGATGATGATGATAGCAGAAGTAGTAGTAGTTGTTGTTGTAGTAGTAGGGCAGTTCCACGCGAAAGTGGACATGGTACCCAAAATTTCAAAAACATAGTACCCCATCAAATTTGGTGTCAAATTCAAGGTAAAAGTCCAAATTTTCTGATTTTGAACTCAGAATTACATTTTTGTTGCATTTTCATACTTAAAATTCCAGGTTAATTACTAATTATTTTTTCCTGTAAAATGTGAAAAATTATATGAGATTTTTTTTCCCCACAAAATTCAAAAAAGATCTTAAAAATTCCTCAATTGTAGTTTATATTATAGTTCTGTCTCAAAGAAAGTAATGCATGTAGTCAAATTGGGTTCTATGGATTTTGTTACGCTTTGGTGATTCTAAACAATTGTATCTATTTTTGCGTCATTCCGTTACCGAAAAACACTCATTTTT
>JZLH01S0602345.1:33082-43264 GCA_001188425.1 Eucidaris tribuloides | reverse complement strand
ACAAGAGAGAGACAACTATTCAAAATGCTGGATTAACTAATGTACTACCCTGTATATTTATATCTTACATGTATTGTATGTGTGCATATGTTTTATAAACCACACAATGTGCGCCGCCGCGCGCGCGGTGTGTGTGTGTGTTGTGTATTTGTGTCGTGTGTTGTGTGTGTGTTGTGTGTGTGTGGTGTGTGTGTGTCGTGTGTGTCGTCGTGTGCGGCCTTTGACACCCCCCCCCCCCCAACAATGTCTTGCAGCGAACCTGACGTGTTTACCTGCTTCTCTTCTAAAATCGCATTTAATTAAGTTAGGCCAATACTTCTCAAACTTGCATATGCACCACTCCTCGTCCGTTTTCAAAACACTTTGCGGGAAGGATGAGAAATATCTTTCTGAGAGCAATTATGAAAATAAATAGATAAATATTAAATTACTTTTGAACATATTACGTCGTATAATAACAAGTTCAATATACATGAATTACTAAGTCTGATGTATTGTCAATAATTCGTAGTTAAAATGTCATTCTTTTATCTCATATCGGCGACTGTGAAATATTTTGTAAAATGTAGACTTATTTAAGTAAAAGGAATAAATACGTCCTGCATTGTTGGATGAGTTCTGATTGAAGCCGGGGAAAGGGGAATAATGGATGTATGCCTCGTACATTGTAGGTGCTATAAATCGCTTGCGAAGAAAGAAGTTGTAATAAGCTAAACGCACGACCATGGCGGTGATTAATACAAGCCTTCGCGGAGTTTACCATGAAAAAGGTACGCACGTCTTAGAGCATAAGTTCATGCAACCTTTTTCTATATAGAATAGAAAGGACTGAGAGATGTTGTCGAATTTGTTGCGTGGCAGATAAACTTGTAATTCTCAAATCCTCCGCATTATTTCTTAATGATGAGAAGTCAGCATGAAAAAGGGTGTAAAAAAAATCCTAATTCACTTTCCGTTTCGACGCACCGATTTCTGATAAGATAGCTTTTCGCTGAGTAAGAAACTGTTTGGTGTTTAGATATTTTGATTTCTAATTTTTTTATATAGGGTGTTACTATGCCGAACTCCTGAACAACTATCTGTCATCTCCTAGACAACTATGACAACGACAATCCACAACTACTATTACTACTAATTTTCTGCTATCCTTCTACTACTACTACTAACTAATACCATAGCTACTACTCTTCTCTTGTTTCCTTCTTTTACTTCTTTACACACTATACTATAATAACATTATCTTACTACTACTACTACTAACTACTACTACTCTACTACTAGCTACTACCACAAGCTACGTCTACAGCCACTACTATTTCTAGCTTCATATCAGTCCATGACACCACTTTACTATTGGTGTATATATGGCGGTTTTTATAGATGTTTATGTTTGTTTTATTGTATCTTTTAAACGTTATGCGTTTTACTTAAAGATGTGTCAGGGAATTTGCAAGTCCATTCTTCCCTTCATTAAGTCATGTATCAAATATCAACCGGTAGTTTAGTACTTACAAATGGTGTGTTGAAAGTTTGAGATCCATTACGTCATGAATTTTGTTGTTTTATTAAGAAAACACTAATAACGACATTTACCAGAATGTTGTTTCTTCATCCGTGATTTAACATTTGCTCAAATTGCGAATCGCGGTTATGTGTACGTCGCAAGACCCAGCGGAGCGACTGATTGGTTATCAACGGCTAACTCCGCGGACCTTCGGCTAACGGCTGATCAGACAATTTAGGAACGGCCAGTTGACGTCACGGATTTTTGAAAAGACTCCGAGTTATCATTGGAAAAGGATAAGTTTAACGCGTCCAGATTTTTCACCAAAACTCAACATTTCCGCCCCACAGTCTCTATGAGAGGTTTTTATTTATATTAATCTCACATTGGATAATGATTTCACCTGAATTTCATTCATTTAAGATTATTTTTTGACGTGCAAATGAATGACACAATCTTTAAGCTTTTATGTGAGGATAGACAAATTTGTATGTTCATTAAGTAATCGATTCCACAGCTTTATGAAATTTTCACGTAATGACTAGTGGTTCATTAACTCAGTACTTTCTTAAGTTGCAACATTTATTTCTGAAGAAAGTAATGTCAATGCTTTATGTTGACATTTTGAATAAAATTTAGAATTGTACATGTATATGCATTGGTGCGATTGTGGTGTACAATTTAAAACAAGGAAAATGACACTTAAAGCATTGTATAAAATCACACTGCAATATTATAACTGAATATTGTATAATGATTCTTTAATTAACGTGAATATATCCTATAGCTGTTGAAAGTTCACATGAATCAATTTATTGCTCGGGACCCGACGTCCTACATATCGCATATTTACGACACATGGAATCCACTGGTTCATTAAGCGAAATAACACGTTTCTGGTTAAGTATAAAATCTGGGTCACCGAGAAAATCGGCACCACGATATTTCGCTTCAACATTTTGGCCTGTGTCATTGAAATTAAATCTGCCATCTCGCCCGTGGAGTCAAAATAGCCAGAAAGAAGGGGCGGCTCCAGGGTAAAATATTAGGAGGGGCGAAAAATCTGTCGGAAACATTTTGCCTGCCATTTTATTTACCTGCCAAATTACAAGCCAAACACACCATCCAACAAGAGGGTGGGGCGCCAGGGGCCGACGACGACCACAAAAGATTTTTTGTCCGCTAATTTTTGACCTGCCAAATTACAAGCTAATATCATCCTACAAGAGGGGGGCAGGGTACCGACGACAGCCAAAACCACTTTCTGCCCACCAAAATTTATATTGGCCGCTAATTATTTTTTTACCTGCCAAGTTTCAAGCCAAACATCATCCGAAAAGCAGGGGGCAGGGACCCGACGACAACCAAAACCATTTTACCTGCCAACATTTTTTACCTATCAAATTACAAGCCAAACACCATCCGACAAGCGAGGGGTAGAGGCGCGACTACAATCAAAACTATTTTTTGACCCGCCAAAAAATACTTGCCAAATGAACAATGGGGGGGGGGGGGGACGAAATTCACAAAAACGGGAAATCCCCTTTATTTTTATGTCTTTAACCCCTGCCCCTCCCCTGTAGCGCCGCCCCTGTCAGAAAGTAGAGTTGAGGAATATGACCACCCTAGTAGTACAATTCGGTTCGTCGTTTTGACAAGATGTGATAATGAGCGTAGCGGTTGCAATGTGTCAGTGCGAATTCGTTATCATTTAGCACGAGCTGGTGGACAGATTTAGTATGAATGTGTATAGGGATCCTGTCATTTGCGTTTATAAACAATCCATTTGATCCATAAAAAATCAAGAAAAAGAGTGGTTTGATTAAAGAAAAAGAGAAAATATTCTCATTTTTAAGCTGACGACGGATGGATGTACCTACCTTTGATATTAATTTTATTTTTAATCTTATTCATCAAAAACATGTATGAGGGCCCAATTTCACAGGACTCATATCGCATGACAAATACCAAACACAGTTACAAATCTAGTATAAAACAAAAATTAGAAATGACGATTTCAGTGCCTCTTGATGAAAACTGTCTGTCACTTTATCATTGATGGCAAGTTCTGTGAAAGCTGTCTGCTGTTTTTTAATTAATTTTATATGCAGTTCGCCATACACAAGTACATTGACTTATTCTACATTTATGTGGGCGCTACAAGACTGTGTGGTCTCTGATAAGAGCATTAACACCTCAAGGGGGGAAGGAACTCGGACGGTACAAGTACCCCGGTCCGCATGCGGTTGCTGATTTCGACAAGTAGGGGTGAATACCCGCTCGTGCTCGGGGGCGTTTTTGCGAAGACGATCGCATGACATATTGTACTCGCTCACATTCCTTTATTAATTTTGACGCACGATACTGTCAAATAAAGTTGCGTAATATGCTAGACATAATATTATTTTTGTTATCGACAAGCCTGTATCATCTGACACTGAACGTAAACTGTAAAAGTGTCCTTCACTTAAGGATCATTCTATGCGGGTTTTTTTTTTCTAGTCCTGCTATAGTTGCAGATAGGTATTTTTTGCATCACTTTTCATCGTTTGGTAACACAGTAGTAGTGAATTGTGTTTGCCTCTTTTTTCAATTCAATTTTTTGAATTATGTTGATTGCAAATTCATTTTGTAGCTATACGCTTACACAACATAGAAATCGCGCGTTAAATGCTTATTGTATTATGTAATATAATGGATGGAGCTTATGCGATTGGCTAATTTTCTTAACACCGATTTTTGTTTTAGTCATTGAATTCTGTTCCTGTATGTATATTTGATTGGTATCCAAAAGTCACTGAAGTTTTATATGCGTCACGCACTGACCTCTTACCTTTCATTCTAAAGGACACAACTCTCCACAGCAGCGTAATCAGCCAAGTAGGGGTGCTCTCTTAATTAACAACAGTTTCCGATGCAACGACTTTCAACAAGCCCCCGCGAAAGGGGTACCGTCGCAATACGCATATGGCCCCTGATCTATACCGCTGGCCAGCGACGTTCTCAACACCCCGGTCGAATTGCAAAGTACCGTTCGGGTGCTAATGGCATACGCTACGGCAACTGATGAATGCTCTGGTAAAGAGCTATCATAAGTTAACGAATTTTCGATCGGCATGTATTGCGCGATCATGAAAGCGCTCTCCATCCCCCTTCTCCCTCTTTCTCTCTCTTCTACTCCTTTTCATTTTTCTCTGTTTTCTCCTTCCGTCGGACTGTGTTTTCGAGACGATCGCCCATTTATGTCAAACTGATGGATTATGTTGACGGATCGTCCTTTCCCCGAAATTTCTTGTTGTGAACACTTTATGAATTTTACATCACTGCAATATTTCCACAACTTTTGAACTCGTCTCCTTCGTCTGATGAACAGGAATCACTTGTGGCAATCGTGCTGTCAAATTCAAAAAGTATCTTACCAAGTTTCATATAATTTGAAATTTAATGGGAGTTATTGAAAATTGACTTTTCATTTTCAAAAACAGAGTACGGGATTTGCACGTCAGAAAACGGCAACATGAATGAAATCGAGCTCAATCGTTCACAATTGTGAAGATTAGTAATAAATAAACACCCTGTCAGCAGAACTTTTTGGTAGAATACTAGTTTTGGTAAAAATCTAGACAATTAAACTTCAAAATTTACAGAGACGGCGACGTGCACGGTTATTGTCCGATCAACCGTTAGCCGAAGGTCGCGCAGAGTTTCGCCGTTTAACCAAGCAGTGTGCTCCCCATGCGAACGGACACATAACCGTGATCCGCAATTTGAGCAAAATTTAAACTCACGGAAAGAACAATATTCTTGAAGCATATCGTTATTAGTTTTTCTCATAAAACAAATTCATGCCGTATGGATCTCAAACTTTCAACACACCATTTGTAAGTACTAAACTACCGTTTGGTATTGATAATGAAGGGAAGTGATGGACTTGCATATCCTGGAATCAATCTTTAAGGCTTTATGACAGAAATAGACTAACATTATTAGTGATTAGTGATTTTTTTGCTTGCTCATTTACGAGTGCGCAAAATAAGAACACAATCCTTGAACCGTAGATATCCCAATAAGATGAAAATATGCATCACGATTACAAAACCAGAAAAAGAACTCTTCATTTAAAAGAAAACATTGAAAGCCTGATTCTGCTGGCACCTTTAAAATACATAAAATACCAAACCTACCTATTTATCCATAAAGACCCATGGGAAATACGCCTGAAATATACAGTGTTCGTGAGTTGCAATTGATTCCGAAATTATTTATGCCTGTTGAACCATCTGGTACAATACGTTTACTTTTCTCCAGCGCATAACGAGCTTAACTAGCAGAACTTGGGCATTATTGCAAGATCTTTTAAGGAAGCACGTGTGCAAAATCTACAGCGAGCTAAAGTTCCGTCGGTCCAGCTGCTCATGAATAAGAAAATCAAACTACCAGAATGTTATTACAAAGTACGAGTGATTTTGGACAACTTAAGTTGTATGTTTGATTAGAAACTATTATGGTTAGTATATTCAATCAGTCAGTTGTCAAAAAGTCGTGATAAAAGTTTTTCTATTTATGTAATTTGCAAAAGTCTATGAAGAGAACGTTAAAGGTACGCGATTGATTTGCAGACATACATAAACACAACAAAACATTATTCTAGCCCTTAAACTATAAATGGTCGAGTCTGTAAATTTGAATATCATAAATTATCTAGAATTAAAAAATATGGAAAAATACAAACTGCTTGGTCGGCTATGTGTTAGGCCCACTACAATGTCTCAGTTCAGTATTAATATTTCAATGCTCATCTTTATTTCTGCGAATGCAAATCTGCATAAAACTAAGTGCATACAATAAATTGTTCATGTAGCAAAAATATAAATTTGTAATTTGTAAAGAAATTTCACATAACGTACATGACAAACACCCATACTGGGTGTGACTCTGAGAGAAGACAAGTAATTTGGTCTTAGCTTTACAATAATTCATTTCAAACTCTAACGATCAATATAATTCAAACAAAACTGAGTTCCTATCTTCTATACTTTGCTTAAGGTTCTTAAAGGACAGTGACATGATTGGAAAAGTAAAAAATGCCTCATGGACCAAATGAGTTGAAAATTGTAATAGTATATGCACTGGCTAAAATTTATATTCAGGCTTGAATTTGTTTACTTGAGGATAAAAAAAACACATTAATTTACCAATATTGAATTAATCTCGATAGCCTTGATAAAAATTGATCATATACATATCTTTGCAACAAGTTTCACTGTCACAACATTATATAATAATAAGAGAAATGTAAGACTACGAAATATTCACAGCAAAAAACTTTAAACAGTATACTTGATTCTGGGAAAATTATGTCCCAATCTAGGACTACTTTTAGATTCAGATTCAGATTTCATTTATTGTCATGTAAAACATAAAATTTGATATGCAGTCTGAACATAAGTGATGATACATAAAACACACATGTCAAAAAAAAATATCAAATTATACTTAAAATACTGCCCCAAATGAATATACACAAAACCTTTCAAGACACAGAATAACATTCCACACATTAAAATACACATGACAATAAATATTATTTGGCGACATGAAAATATGAAAAATCAGAAAATAGACTATAGACCTATGTGTAGTAGTTAAAAAAAAGAAACACAGTAGAGTGGACACTCACTAAAAAGAACTTCGGCTTAAGATTAAACCCAGAGAAAGCAACCCCCACCCCCACCATCCCCAAATTAAACCCCATAAATTTCATTCGCTTGGTAGCCCCCCCCCCTCCCCCATCTAAATGTTTACATCCCCTATTGCCACACGAAAAGTAAATGTCATCAGAAAATACACTACATGTAGTAATTAAATTAAAAACAAGTAGAATGGACACTTTCCATTAGGAACTTCGGCTTAATATTAAAACCCAGTAACAGCAACCCCTACCCCTCCTCCCCCCCCCCAAAAAAAAAGGGAATCTTGAATCTTTAATCTTGTATTTCCCTTTAAGATTATAATTTCTTCAATAATATAATTGTGTTTATTCACGATGTTAATTTTTAGCCACGTACAAGTTATCCACTAACTTTATACGCATATAGATTGTTGAATGTCCAAATATAAACTCGTAGACCCATTGCATCATTCAGCGATAAACTATTATCCGGCCGTTTACTCGATCGCTTTATTTGACGCCATGCACGTGGTTATCAACTCGAGCTAAAATCCATCAATCCACCGCGTAATTCGAAACTAAGTTTGTTTATCCAATAGACCAAAATGTACTCTAGCGGCTCATAGTCCTGTCAGATACTGCGTCCGTGTTGTAGCTGCCGAGATTACATAAATTCCCGTCCGGCGAAGAAAATTTGTTATGATGACGAAAGCCACATCACTCACGCGGTTTTCCACGCAGGGTGAAAACCGTTTGTTATGGTTTGGTATGTCATTGATAAAATATCAAACATGAGAGTTGATGACAGAGCACATATGTAACTTTCCTCTTACGATGTTGCTAGTGTTTTTACCATTTTGACAAAAGAACGGATGAAATGGTTCAAATAGCGGCTTATGCTGTGACGTCAGAGTATGATAGTGGGTTTATCATGATGTTACGAAGAGTTATGCGTTTATTGAAATTGAGATAAGCCTTTCTTGCCATTTCCGAATTTAGGATGTACGCACAGGCTGTGTTAAGACGTGCGTGATTAAATATTTACGTTTTCAAAATATCAAAGACTCATATCAGTGATAATCATGAGTGACGCAAGTGGGATTGCACATTTTTTTGTGACTGTGCACATGATAACCAACTACTGCAAACACCTAAAAATTTGTTTTTAGCTCGTTAATATATTTCCGGAGATCTTTCACAACTACATTCTATAAAAAGTATTTACTTTCAATTACAACGCATTCTTTTCTTTACGAGTCTTTTTGCGTGTACACAATCATATTTCATGCAAATGTTCCACTATGAAATTTTGTTTAATTGATTAGCTTCACATTACTGAAGAAAAATCTTACTACAAGCTCGTTGGTACAAGCAACACGGAACACTGAAATTAAATCTTAGTACACAGTATTTGTTTTCAGGTAAGGTATTTTATTAGCTTTAATTTCTGTTATGATAAAAACAGATTTTTCATTGTGATAAATACCAATTTGTTATGATTCCACATGCACAGTGCAAGCAGTATAGTGGCTGCCCTCGCTTTCCCTCTATTAGGGTAACAGATAAAAGATTGCCTATAATAACTCTTAGAGCAAAAATTAAACAATGAAAAAAAAAACATTGTTAAAATAATATGCGAAAAGTATTATTTCATACGGGTGATTTTAGCCTTTTAAACTGTAGTGGTACTGCATAATTGCAATGATATCAATGCGTGTTGAAATCAAACACGTACCTGGAAAGAGTTGGAGGTATATCGTGAGTGAATTACAATTCTATTTGATATTGTCAATCTTCCAATGTGAACTCGCATCAGTATCTTCACCCCCCCCCCCTCCGCTTCACACACACAAACACGCGCATAGACATACACAAGTACACACACAAACACACACATAGACATACACAAATACACACACAAACACACACACACACACACACACACACACACACACACACACACACACACACACACACACACACACACACACACACACACACACACACACACACACACACACCCGCCCCACACACACCCACATTCACCCCACACACACACAAGTAAGCAATAACTGCTTCTCCTCCTGTCCTGCGTCAGTCTCTGTTGAATTATAAAGCTTAATATAATCCACTATGACATAGCTCCAATACTAAACAGATGAAAGTACCAATATCCTGTTTGACAACATATTATTGACCTTGCTCAATAATTCTTGAGTAACACTTTCGCGAAATGAGGTGAAATTTATCCTGCTACAACAGTCAGTAATATTAACCTACATATATAGTTACTTTCACACTACGGTTAATTAAACACGATATACAGTTGTCGTTTATCATCATTCACATTCATTTACCTCCCTACATGGTCTTCAAAAAGATGCAGTTCTTTGCGACTCGGTGCGTGCATCTATCTACATGTATCTGTCCATCTATCTATCTATCTATCTATCTATCTATTCGATCTATCTGTCTCTCTTTCTGTTTTAAGATGTAATATCAACCGACAAAACGTTCTCCTAGAATTACGTAGTCTCGGTTCCAGACCATGCAACTTTTTCTCCCTCTGAGTAGCAGTGCGAAGCACCCGCACTATGCCACGCAGTGGCATGTACCTCAGAAAACTAGTCTTAGTTCAAGACAGTCAACTGATAGTAGGCCTAATTTCTCTAGGAAACAGAATAAGTTCTTGCGTCTGGAAGCCAGACTAAGAATTACGAAGCATGAGGGATGTTTACAATGTTTTTTTTGTTTTTGTTTTTTTTACGAATGCGAACGTACTCCATAATATCATACTTTATTACTCGCACGGATGGAATCAATCGTTGGGTCTACGGAGCATGAAATAATGGTACAAATAAATATTCTTTCTTGTCCAATGAAATATTTAGATAATCATATTACGGACAATGTATATTTGCTTGACCTCTCATACCGTCTTAATTATTGTGAGTAATGACACTACAAATCATCACTATCAAAACACACACACACACACACACACACA
>JZLH01S0602345.1:1113-18886 GCA_001188425.1 Eucidaris tribuloides | reverse complement strand
GTGTGTGTGTGTGTGTGTGTGTGTGTGTGTGTGTGTGTGTGTGTGTGTGTGTGTGTGTGTGTGTGTGTGTGTGTGTGTCTGTGCGTGCCTGCGTTTGTGTGTGAGTGTGTGTCTTTCTTCACGTACATCCATACTAAAGATGTTCACATATCAAGTTGCCATCCTTCAAATCCATCACAGTTTCCATTGTCAAGTGATATATATTGCGTAGATTTACAGCAGCACGCCCCACCACCAAAACTATATACAACCGCCATGCAACTATAATGCAGACACATTTTCTTCTATTAATACAACAGCACTAATAACAACACGTCAACCGAAATATTGTCATTGTATCGAATTCTGTCGCGGTGTTGTCTGATGTAGCCCGGAGGAGGGGCTCAATTTATTCAAGAACACCCTACACCACGTGTTCGAAAGCAAACGCTTGTGTATGCAGCTGCCGAGCTTTGCAATTTGCAATGGGACCTTTGTATCTAGTTTCGTTTACTAATGGAGTAATTCTGCCCCACCCCCTCATCCCGGTATACATTAAAAACTAAGACAAATATCAAATGTCTGACGAAGAAGTATGTAATGAGATTATGCGACTTCCATGTCTGCTGAATTATTGTCATAAACCGAGGGATATTATCTTTAATTTCGAAAAAGATTTATGGAAGGAAATCTGGTGTTTCGCCATTTTCAAATGAAAGTGTAGTGGATGTGCAAAGGGTAATGCGTTGAGTTGGTATAGAGGAATGGGAAATTCCAAGTTTTAATTGCCTCATTAGCATAAGAGAAACACACAATGTAAATAGATGTAACCTAAAATCAAATCCTGAATGCAATTGTATGATGGTATGTTTTAATGCAAATAGTGAATCTTCCTCCGGCTTTGTGGTTTGAAGGGTATCGTTAGTTAACGCTGTGGTGCCCCCATTTAACAACAAAAATGTCAAACTTTGATTTCTGACCTACATGATAATATTTGAATGCAAGGACAGATAAACAATTTAAAACTAAAACCTTAAGACGGTTATGTTGACACTATCTAGGCTCCCACTGACGCCACAATTTAACCATGAATTCACTTTGAAAACTTTCGTAATGTGTATTCTCGTTATACAATCAACTTTGTTTACGTTTAATCTGATAATTGGCAGTTTAAACCCACGTCCAGACATGAAAGACACTGTTTAACATTGTAGAAGCCCCATCTCAAAATTGTCAAATTTTGATATCTGACCTACATGATAGTATTGCAATGGACAAATAAACATCTTAAAACACAACTTTAGACAGTTATGCTGTCAGTAGCAAAACATTTTCAGATAAATATCGATACATGAATTAATGTCCTGGGAACGAAAATTCTATAACACTATCAGGCAGCAGGCTATGGAGAAACTGGAGTTTAAATGTCACTTAATGGTCAATTTTAACCGTAGTATTTTTCATGGCCTCTTTTTTAGACCTTATCAGAGACACTAGTAGCATGAAGGATAATCTAGGTCTGATTTTGTTTAAAATGCCTGTAAGCTAGACATGTACTTAGATGATGCAGTTGATCAGCACCTTTAGCGTAACATTAGCGAGGTGTGCTCTAGGCCCCCACTGGCGCCACAATCTAACCATGAAATTCGCTTCGAAAAACTTTCGTAATGTTTATTTTACGTAATACAATCAGCAGTGTTTATGTTTAACCTGATAATTTGCAGTTTAAACTCGCATTCAGACATGAAAGACATGGTTTAACATTGCGGAAGCCCCATTTCAAAATTGTCAAACTTTGATGCCTAACCTACAGGATAGTATTTAAATGGATATTTAAACACCTTAGAACACAAAACTCCAGACAGATATGCTGTCACTACCAAAATATGTACATATAAATTTCGGCACACGAATAAATGTCCTGGGGACGGAAATTCAACGACACAATAGTCATGATAGTCGAAGCGGGAAATCTGGAATGGTGGCTCATTTATTCCACTTTTTTAAAAGCACTTAAGGATTGTTTTGAACTGCACTTTTTTCAGGGTTTTTCTCTTTTTTTCAGTTTAGACCTTATCAGAGACACTAGTAGCATGGAGGATGAGGTAGCTCAGATTTTAATTTTTTAACCATGACATGTTAAAATCATGGCTTTAAGCTAGACATGTACTTCGAAGATGTAGTTGATCAGGACGTTTAGCGTAACATTAGCGACGTGTGTTCTAGGCCCCCACAGGCGCCACAATTTAACCATGAATTCGCTTCGAAAACTTTCGCAATGTGTATTTTCGTTATAAAATCAGCAGTGTTTATATTTAAGCTTATAATGTAAAAACTCACATCCAGACATGAAAGACACGGTTTAACATTGTGGAAACCCCATTTCAAAATTGCCAGACTTTGATATCTGATTCATGATACATGTAGTATTTCAATTGACAACTAAACACCTGAGAACACAAAACTTTAGACAGTTATGCTATCACTACCAAAATATGTACAGATATACATCGATACATAAATTATTGTCCGGGGAAAAAATATATAACACAGCAGGCTATGGGGGAAATCGGAATGGTCACTCATTGATTTTCATTTTTAAATACCATTTAATGATTGTTTTAAACCTTTTTTTTTCCAAGGCTTCATTTATAGACGTTATCAGAGACGGAAGTAGTGCATTGAATCCTGTAGGTCAGATTTTTTTAAAATAGAAGCGTTGTTAAACGATCCCATTAACCCCCTTCCTTAATTTTTCTCGGACACGAAAAAATAACACTTCGATGCGTAGATGATTCGGTGTGACCCGGTCATGCACAATATTGGAGCTTTCTCCTACTTGGCCGCAGTCATGACGCTGTCAAAAAAAACATATAAAAACATTCTGATTTCTCCAGAGATCGCTGCCATAGATAAAATTTGGTATCAAGATATGATCCTGTTCTCTGCGGGATTCCAATTGTCGATGAAAGTAGATCAATCTGGAACCTTGCCCTTAATATTCTCCAATAAGATTACCATCGAAAAGAAAATGTCAAAAAAGAGAGAAGGAAGTACTCGCGACCTTGGTATCACCTTGAACTAAAAGCAAGAAAATGCAAGGTTCTTTAATTTATCATGTAACGGTAAGATAAAATATATTCAGATATTGTCAAGAATATCGCAAGGACATTTTGTGCGTCTTTATACATATGACTTCATTTCATTTGATTCTTAGGTGGAAATTATTTGAGTTTTCTACTTTGAAAAGACCACTGTCAAAATTTGTCCTCGTTGCAAGACAACTATAATTAAAAAATAAATCTATCTGGCAGATGTGTAGTTTTACGTGTTTTTGCAAGTCCGATTCACTGATTTTGTTTTATTTTCCATCATTGTCACACAATGGCCACTGATGATGGGTGTGACCTCAGACTTTATTTTGAGGGCTATTCACCACTATTTTAGAAAACTATGATTCTTATTTTTACGGAGTTGTTTAATTAACTCATTTGATTGATATCCTTTGTACATTTTTAAATTATCATTCCATGGCATTGTTTTTGATATTTACACACTCTTATATATTACAACAGTACAACTCTTACAGGACAATGCCTACAAAACCATAAGATGACGTCACAGTTTGAATGGAAATGCTACGCATTCTTATTTGAAGTTATTCATGCTTTCAACTACCGACGTCTACCATTTCCCTCCGTAATATCGATATTATACAATTCTTTTAATAGAACATGTAAATTTATTCTTTTCCTTTTAATCTTGCCACTGGACGGTACTTCTTCCCTCGTGCGTGATGGCCTCCTCTCTGAAGCTACCCCTCCAAACACTGACAGAATACGTCCGCACTCGATACCCTTCGCCTATGCATCGCACTCTGTCTGTAAGACGGACACTCTTATCCGAGGAGCCCCGTGAGGGGAAATTTAAGGGAATGGTCTTTTTTTATACACCTCGTCATCTATCAAGGCGGGAAAAGCTAATCATTTTGTGAAGATTCGCTTTGCCGCCGGCAGGCGGGGTCGAATTGCGCTCGTTTTCTGCGTCATTCGGCAACGTGTTTGACCCGTGGGCCAAGGCGCCCCGCTAACGTTACAGTAGCTTGATGCCTAGCTGAAGGCGGTGACCCCCATCGTTTGGATAATTTGTTTCAAAATGTTTTCGTAAATAGGCATGTACCCAAACCGCGATTTATTATGCGGCATTTCCTGTATTCTATAGTCAGATAAAAATGTGAACAAGGATTACAGCTGTTCATTCTGTGCATCGTTTAGTCAGTAATTAATATCCTACGTGTGGTGATTCTTTTTGTATAACCTTCTTAATATAGTCGAAACGAAATTAGGTTTCCAAACATCGTCGTCCGTCTTCCCAAAACAGCATCTCCTCGCAAGCAAAACCTACTTTTGCCGGATGCATATTGAATACTAGGCCTACTCGAATCTTGAATGAAAGGGGGCTTCCCAGTGATCAACACGTGAAAATGCGTCGTGAAATGAATTATGTATGCATCGAAGAAGAGAACATGACTACACATTTCGTAACTCTATCCCAAAATGTTTGCTCGGATGCCATTTTTTCTCCCCCTTGCATGCTACCATGAAGAATATAAGACTTTTTGTCGGCCAACATAATGTGTGGGTGGGTGTGTATGTGTCTGTCTGTGTGCTTGTGTTTAAATGTGTCTTTGCGTCTGTCTTTGTTGAACTGGCTTAAGTATGGACCTACAAAACGCTGTCAAGCTACTTTACTGGTCAGTTGGATGCAATTGTATTTAGCAATCCTTCAAAACCACATTTAAAGACGCTATATAACACTGTGGACGACCCATTTAAAAAAAAATGTCAAACTTTGCTAACTTTACTATCTGACAGTGTTTGAATGGACAAATAAACACCCTAGAACAAAAAAGTTCGGAGAGTTATGCTGTCACTAGTACAATATTTGCAGATACAAACTGGCATATTAATTTTGTATCGGCCGATAGGAAATTCTGCAACACAGCAGTCTATGGGGGAAAGCTGGAATGGTCTCTGAATGATTTTCACTTTTTTAAAGCACTTAATGATCGTTTTAAACTGCGATTTTTTTTCAGGGCTTCATTTTTAGACCTTATTAAAGACACTGGTAGCATGGGGAATCATGTAGCTCAGATTTTTTAAACTGGAAACATTGTTATACAGTGCCTTTAAGATAAAGCACATTAGCACACCCAAGAGCAACTAGCTCCGTGGGTCATTTATGTGCTTGGAATGTGAAAGTGTGTTTGCGAATTTCCACAGTACAGTAGCGTACAGAGCCCCAGATTGCTTAATGTTTTACTCAGACTAGTCTAAAAACAACTACCTATATTTGAATTTTATATTTATATTATATTTAAATTTTATTTTTAATATTATATCATATCACTAAATAGAAATGACATGTGTTACCACTTATTTGTGTGTGTGTATATAAATTGTATTATGTATGTTCGTATTTACGTTATTTGTATAGATATAAGTTTATTTTGTGCTTATGTTTTTGTTGCAATGAAATGAGAATAAATATGAAATGAAATGAAACGAAATGAAATTTTGGTCTGCACCTTCCCTAATTTCAAGTGAATCTTCATTTTCAAACTTCTTTTCTGGTATAATACTATAGTTTCCACTTACACATTCCAGGGAGAGTTCTTACATGTAATCAATACTCGTCAATGAATTCAAGCAACTTTATATTTCAGGACTGGCAAAGGGAATTTCCACCTTTAAGTATGTTTTAAGGATGTGAATGGAAAAAGAAGGCTATGCCCTTTACCTTATACCCCAATAAGTAACGGGCAAAATAGTTCAGTGGCAGTGACAGATCCATGGCGAACAGGAAGTACGTGCTCCCCCATTCAAGAAAAGACAGGAGAGCGGGTAAAGGGTGAAAGACAGGACAATAGAGAAAAAACAACAACAAGGGGAACTTTCTGCCCAAATTAATAGACGACGGGGGAGGGGATGGGGAGAAGTAGGCAAACTTGGCGTGTAGACGGCCGTGTTGGAATGAAATGTTTCACCAGAATCTTTTCATTCCCTCTCTCTTTTCCCGCCACTCAGGGGCGCAAATCCATGGGGGACAGGGGACGTGTTCCCCCCCCCCACGATTTTGAAGGGTAACACAATATCAAATTGCCCCCACAAATTTACATGTGTGCATAAGTCTGTTATTGTGGTTTGGCTAGTAATTTCTTAGGTTAAACAATTTTCGGCGGGCAAAAGAATGGTTTTGGTCATCGTTGGCCCCTGCCCCCCCCCCCCCGCTTGTCAGAAATTGTTTGGCTAGTAATTTGGCAGGTAAAAAAAAAATTGGCGGTCAAAAAATGGTTTTGGTCGTCAGCTCCCTGCCTCCGCTTGTCAGAAGTTGTTTGGCTAGTAATTTGGCAGGTTAAAAAATTGGCGGGCAGGTTCCTGCATGTAATGTCCCCCCTACATTTAAAAATGAATTTGCGCCCCTGCCGCCACTGAGTTTTTCGTTTAGTTGACTCCGCTGTTAGCCATTTCCCTTCAAATTTTAATTGAACGCAATAGGTGAAAAAAATGCTTGTCTTGAATTTCATCGTTTTAATGATATTGCAGGAGTGAGAAAATATTGAAACTATTTGTTTATTTTTCTTCCATTAATGACAGATATATGCATCGCCAAATCGGAGATCATTCCACGAGACCCAACGAATGCTACTTTTGACGATATCGTGGACATTCTGACGCGACGCGCCCCCAACGCCAGAGGCGTGGTCGTATTTGCCTCCGAGACAGACGTTCGATGGTTGCTCGCGGCTGTACGAAAGGCAAATAAGAGCGGTCATTTCATCTGGATCGGAAGCGACGACTGGGGGACCAAACCCAATCCCGTAGAAAAACAAGAAGCGGTAGCGGAGGGCGCCATCACCTTATTACCCGCCAGGACGCCTGATAAAGGTAAAGTTTCTGCTCTGTATCAATATTATTTCGAGTGAGTACTCGGTCATGGTGTCTATCACGAACTCACTTAACTTTTTAACCTTCATAGCAACTAAGATTTTTTGATCTACCTAAGATGTAAACACATTTTCCTACAATCGCCCAACTGTCCCATATGCCTATAAAAAATACGATGGAACAGTAACAGCTAGTGAAGTCGGATTATATTTATGCATATTCCTGTTGAAAGTCAACTGATCTTAGTTTCCGTAAATTTGAACACACACACACTTAACTTAACTTCAGTGATTTTGAAGTAACAGTGGCGCTAGTTTGCCCATTGAAAGTTCGATAAGGAACCCTTGTAATACCAAATATATTTTCACGGTTCTGTCAAAATTTCACCCGTTCCGCTTCAGTGATTTTGAATACACACGCTCCTAAGTACCAGTGGCGCGGGTTTGCCCATTGTAAGTTTGATAGGAAACTCTTTAGTTAAGAGTGTGTATCAGTATTCAAAACCAATGGAGGGAGAGCAACGAAAGTTTGATATGACCTACAAAGATATGTGGGTTTTTGTCATATTTTGGCGTGAGATAGACAACACTGTTTGATTTTGAGTAGATATTCTGCTCTTCGAGAGGGACCTTTTGGCTAGAATAAGCTGAAGTCCTACTGCGTTTTGTGGGTGATGTTATAACGTACTCGTGTCGTTTACAGCAAAGATGTGCTGCATAAATGGTTTGATAGACGCTTGAAGCAGGGTCTGCGCTACATGCAGGGGCAGAGGGGCGGCCGCCCCCTATGGTTTTCAAAGTAATGAAAATCGGAGGGTTAGTGTGTTTGGGAAATTCCCCACGGCACAGACATACTGGGGCACAATCGCATCGATATTTTGTTTGGCCGTGATTTGAAAACAGGTCCCCGTCCCCCCCCCCCCAATAAGATTTCACCATGGTGCTGCCCTTGGCGTGAAGAAGATGACGCCTGAAGTCAAGCAAACATTATCGTATTCAGCTGAGCGGACTCCCCCTTCCTTCCCTTCCTTCAAACATTACGTCCAGACCAGTGAACTATTCCGCACACGTTCATTTCAATCAATAGTAACAAAACTGTAATCTAGAATGAGTCCTGGAGGAAAAAAGTGCACTACAGGTCACCAACGTTGCTGGGCTGGCATTCCCTCTCTCTTTCAAGAGTTTACAGGATCTCTTCTCAGAGTGATCATGCGGAAAACTCGTCACTTATATCTGATCCATTGTACGACGTAACGAGATTAAATTTCTACACGAGGAGAGAGCAAATACAGTTACGGGTAAAAAGTTCGAATCAACACGGAGGGTCTTTAATGAATACTGGGTTTAACAGCGATGTATAATCCAAATCCCATATAATGTACGCATCAGGTAAAACATGGCATCTGAGTAGAATACTTTAAAGCAACGAAATCTTAGTGAAGAGTTAAAGGGTTTACTTTTTTGTTGTTGTTTCAATCATCGAGGAGATTAACGTAATATTTAAAGTCCGGTCTACAAATGAGATTCGTCGCACATAATTATATTGCAGAACTTTTGAAGCTTCGAGTTCAAGGGTGAACGTTACAACCACAGTGCTTCATACAAAAGTTACGGGAATCATCACAAATTTTACATAATTATATAGGCCTACACATACTTACAAGTTCCTAGATACATGTAAATTGTTACTGCATACGCACACACATACATGAGGGTATACGCAAACACAAATTGAGAAAATGTGACTTACTTTGCATTAAATTTGCTAGCATAATCTTAATATAAAATATGAAAGTTAAACTTTTTTTAAATATAATTTATGTTAAAAGCAAAGCACAATTAGGTTGTCTAACTCTAATCCACCAAACGTTTAGAAAATTAGTCAAATTATATTAAGAAAAACTGCCAGAAATAAAGATCTGTCTATAACTATACAAAAAAAAACATGATCACTGCTTCATGATGATGAAGAGGAGTAGTAGTAGTAGTAGTAGCAGCAGTAGTAGTGGTAGTATTATCACGGTCATCGTCATTATTTCCATCATTCAATTCATACTCAAATTGACATTTTGCTGGACCATAACTTAACGATCTTGCTGCCTATAAAAGCTGTCAGTTGATATTTATCCCGAATTAGCTAATGTACTTTCATCATACCTTTATAACAATATTATGTAATTGCTTCGGTTTTCTTATTTTCTCATTCCAGGGTTCGATCGCTACTTCAGATCACTGAACCCTGACAACCATTCAAATGTTTGGTTCCGAATGTTTTGGGAGAGGACGTTTCATTGTTCTTTCGACGCTCATTCAGAAGCGAAGAACGCCTCGCCGACTGCTGAAGCAATTGTTCCTTGTACAGGTAAAGTTTTTGTTATATGGCGGGTTGCTTTGTCTCAGATGAATTTTCTGTATACCTGGCGACAGTCATGTATATCTCTTAACCCTAAAAAGCCCAAGCTATTTTTGGCTCTCTGTGGCCCAAGGGGGGGGGGGCACATTGTGCCCCCCTTCTCTGAAATCTTTATTTTTTTACCAATCACTCTCAAATTTGGCACACATGCAAATTAACTCAAACTCTACAAAACGTCACCATCAAAATTTCTCAAGGTCACCACATGGGGGCGCTATTCACCATAATATAATGAAATACATAGAAAATATGGATTTTGTTGAATATTTCAAAGTTTTCATCTTTAATATCCCTTGTATACACTCACAAGTGATTAATTTGTCTATAAATATACAAGATCACATATTTTAAGATAGAAAATAAGTATTTTGAGTGAACTTTGACTGTTTGGGGCTCATATTTTGTGTTACAATACATATAGTGGGAATGTAATGCGTATATGACAAGGTTCAAGGTTCTACCACCATTTGACTGCCAAATACCCCAAAATATGAACTTTATGTTTTCATAATGAAAGATATGTTTTCTAGACTGAAATTTTGTGCTGAATTCATTTCTGAAGTCAGAAATGCAAAATATGCTTTTGTTTTTTAGATATGTTATAATTTTTTGGTTTAGGTATGTTGCAGTGAAGCTAATGGGCATATGTAGTCTCCATTCTAGACTATGCAACTTTTTTTTACCTCCATAGTACACTCACTCTCTGACTGTTTTACCCCCAGACATACTGACTTTGCCTTTAATCAAAACTCTTGTATTATTCAGAGCAGTGACCAAAGATAGTAGTTTCCTTTTCAATATAGAACAGGTTAATGTACATGTAAATGTCTAGAAGCCAGACTAGGGCACATGTTGCCTTCATACCGTTTACATAGTAAACTACACATTTTATGCTCTGTTCTGTCTGACAAAGGTTGCTCTTAGCAACCTGACAGGTGGCTGGAGGCTTACCAGACATAGCCACAACTAATGTATGCATATTGCATTTTTGGCATTCCAAATGTATTCATAAGAACAGGTGGGTAGTTTGAGTAGATTGTACAGGGTGTGTTTTTGATATCTGGGTCCAAAATCAGTAAATTGAAATTGTTAAAAAAATTATTTTGAAAAAAGTATGAGGACTACTGTATCAGAAATCTAATCACTTATGGGGAAGTATATTGAGCATAATTGATTAAATTTTCAGGCCTGTGGCGTGATTGGTTTTCCTAAAATAATTTTTTAAACAAATGGTCTTAATTTTTTCACACTTTGGGGTGGGTTTATCATTTTTGCATTTTTCTCCAGTTTTTAAATTCATAAGTAAAATCAAATCCTAATAAGCTCGAAGACAATTAAATTCTGCATAAAACGAGGGCAAATTTAGCCTTCTAGCCTCTTCCTATCAGATCTTATAGTGGTTCAAAAGGCGCATCACTCTGAAAATGGGCTTTTTTGGGGTATCATTTGTCACGGCAAAGGGTAATTTCTTTGGGTTACCACATGTAAAGTATGTAGTAAATTACAGCAAATACAGTCTCACTGGAAAGAATATGCTATGAACTAATGAAAATAAACAAAAAAAGTGAGATAAATCCTATTTTGTGAATACTACAATCATTTCAACGTTGCTGAGTGCAAAATTTGTCACCCCAAAATGGCCTTTTTGGGCCCAAAATGGCCATAAATATGATTTTTCCTCACAAAGTATGAAAGATACAAGGTTCTAGGTTTCAAAAACTGAAAATACATTTATTTTTACCCTACAAATGACCTAAATTCTTTTTTTAACATGTAATTTTCCCCCTTAAATATTTTTTTCACACTTTTGTCAGTCAAATGGTGGTAAGATCTTGAACCTTGTCATATACACAAATTAATATGCACTGCTGGTTGCACTAACAAGTTAAAATAACCTGAATAAATGCATTTTTTATCATTCTGGTACATTTTTTTGATGGAATTGCACTTTGATACATCAAATCTTGTAATCTGATAATTCAAAATTGAAAATACAGAAAAAAAGCAAGAAAAATGAATTTTCAATATCTTTTTATTGTTTTTATTGTTTTGGCGCCATTTTACCTTTCAAAAATAAAAGAAAAACAAAAGAAATGTATTGAATATGTTTTGAAATAGATGAAACATATGTTTCATGTCATATTTGAGTCAATAGATATGAAAAACAAGTGGCAGTAAAGTAAAAATAGAAGAAAACACTAAAAAAATGACACACATGACCTTCAAAATGTGGTTGCCATGGCAACACGATTTCTCGGGTAACCCTAAGCTATACACCAAAATGTTTGCCATAAAATTTTAGGAAAAGTCACCAAGTTTGATCAAATTTCGACAAAAATTGTGGACGTGGCAAAAAAAAAAAATGGTAGGGGGGCACATTGTGCCCCCCCCCCCTCCCCGTTGAGCTTTTTAGGGTTAAGATTAGTATCTGATTAGGACTTTAAAAAAATCTGGTTTTAGAAGAACAAACTTGTAGAGATACGAAGATATGAAGTTTTGTGTACCCACCAAAGATGACATCCGTTAATTTTATTATTCGTCACTTATTTATCTAGACATTTTTCATTCTGTTTTTCATCGATTTATTTCCTTAAAGGGAAATGGCTAGATTGGGAGTAGTCCTCAATTTAGGACACAATGCTCGCAGAATTAAGTAGGTCTATGCTGTTAAAAGTTTCTGCTGTAAAAAAATGTCATGGTCATACATTTCCCCTGTGTTGTATTATCAGAGAATACAGTGAGGGCGAAATTTGTTATGTATAGCTTTGTGTGGGATCAATTCTATCAGGGCCGGAGATTACTGCTTGCTTCTCCTTAAGTACACAAATTCAAGACAAATCCTTCCAGCCTGAATATGCATTGTAACTAGTGCGTATATATATATATATTGGTATATGTTCAACTCATTTGGTACTTGATGCATTTTGACTTCTCCCAATCACGTTAACGCCCTTTAAAGGCTTTATCAGAGACATTAGCAGTACGTAGGATTACGTAGCCCAGATATTTGAATTGGAATCATTGTCAAACGATACTTTTAATCTTGTGCTGTATTAATTTTAAAAAAAATAATGATTATATGTTTGTTTCATTCCATGTTTAAAAATAATAAAACAGGTCGCGAGCAACTGACGGATGACGTGTACGAGCAAGAGGGCAAAGTGGCTTTCGTCATCGACGCCACGTACGCCTTGGCGCGCGCGCTCCACAAGATGCAGCAGGACCTGTGCAACGGAACGAGCGGACTGTGCGACGCCCTGACCCACGTGGACGGCATCAAGTATCTGCACTATCTGAAAGGCATCTCCTTCGAAGGTATATCGGTTCGCGTTCTGTCTTCCGTAACCTGCCCCATTTGACACTTCCGCTAACCCCAGCTCTGTCTCTGGGCTGGATTTTCTAGTCGGGTGGGAACTTCTTGTCTTACAGACGTTGAAGTGTTCTTGTCGAGTTTCATTTTCAGTTTCTGGCTGGTATAGGGACATTTTGGCGTTGGTTCCACATGCATAGCACAGTACACTCTAACATTGTTGCCATAATATCGTTATATGCATGAAATGACAATGTAAAACATGCTTTCGCGACGTAAATGGAACTTGTGTACCTATGGTTATGTGTTACTGGACAATAACAATTTATTCTTAATAGAACTTTTGATACAACGACACGGTGTTTTTTATTATCAATACGACGTTGAATAACTGAATTATTTCGATCAAGAATTTTATTTTTTCATTTTTATTTATTTTATTAATTTTACTTATAATTTGCATGAAGATTAAACATTGTTTTTCGTTCAATAAATTTATAAATATTGTTCCGCTGATATTATCCGTGGGGCTCAGAAAAATTTGATAACATTTGGTTCCATTTACAAGTATGAAATGCATATTTTGAATTTACATGAATGACTTTTCACATTCACATTTTCTGGAAAAACAATTGACATGAATCTACGTTTATATTTCAATATCTTTGTTTTAGAAATTTTGCAAAGAAGGTGTAATTCTTCGATGTAACATTATATCTTTGTACCGATATATTAAAATAATTACAATAAAAGACATTTAAGTACTTATTTATTAATCTAGTGTGTCTAACATAAATACGGTGGGTTTTTTTCAAATAAAATTAGAATAGAAAATAATGTGAAAAATAATAAGACATTAGATGAAGGGAGTGATTCAAGCATCTTGAATTCTGGGAATTGCTTTTATCTACTTGCATTTCAAATTTAAATTGATATGAATTAACTTTATTTCGAATCGTAACTTCATAGATGCAGCATATTTAATTTTTAATTTAATTAAAGTTCGCATTTCCCCGCTAATAAAAATAAATGGGTTTTATCACAACTTAGTCAATAGAGAAATGTGGAGATGTAATTTAATATCTTATCAAGTTTAATAACTTATACAAACTGGCGTCCTGCGATATATCATCCCATTTGAGTTGCAGTTATCTTATCAAATGAGTGTTGTATAACTTCAATCATTTTTTTTCATCAAACTTCAACCTTCTACCAACGGCCTTCATATTTTACTCCGGGTATCTAGGCTAAGAAAAGAATTACATATTTTCCTAATCCCGGACTGTCCTACGTAAACAGATAAATAGTATTTAGTCTATTTTCGCCCTAGTGTAATCCTCCTGGAGGTCATATTATGCTTATCTATATACAGCTGGATAAAAATCCAGTTTTAGTACATATTCCCGTATCATCTGTCTGTAATAACACCCAGATGCTGTCCGTCAAACAACAAACAAAAATTTCAATTACTGGGACTAATACGGGCGATCGACTAAAGCACTTTGTCGGCCAAACCGGTCCAGTTTTAATTCACTTTCTTGCTGACAGCTGGATCGATGTGATGGGTCAAGAGCTAGAAGCATCACATTTTTTCGTCCTGGTAAACATCTGTAGTCGTCTTGACCTTTTTACATGTCCACTAGCAAAACAGCATCGTCACACACGGGCTTGAAAGTATTTATTGATTGTATTTATGCAGGAATTCTTTCAACGGTTGAGATTCATTCAGAGTAGATGTCTTCAATTCTGTTGGTTTTAAGGAGGGACTTCTTTCGAATCCGCATGCAGTATAACGTACTTTCTAACAGCAATCTGTAATGTGTATTTCGTTTTGAACTCTATGTCAAGTGTTTCTTAATCGTTGTAAGTTACTTTTACCTTTTTAGTGAGTATTTCGATGTCCTCTTCTGTCCCTCTCAAACTCTAAGTTTGTTAATACTTATACCAAGACTTCATTTATTCAAATCTAATTATACCTACAAAGCACTTATCTAAACATTTCTATTCCGCAAGTCTCCTTTAAAACTGAATGATCCTTAAAAATTCGAAATTCGGTATGATCTCTGGATTTGTGTTTGTTTTGGGGGGAGATCCGATTTGAAATTTCTCGGTGGAAAAGAGTGAGAATCATTTTAATATGTCGTTCAGAATTGCCACTGGAAGAGGATGGTATCCACATACATTATGTTAACAGTCGCACTTCTAATTCAAATTACAGACATATCTATTTCTGTTCTGTCTTCTTCTACCGTCTACTGGCCTTTCAACGTCTAATGATACCAATGTTTTATTTGTCTCTACTCCGTCGTCCTGTTTTTCTTTTCCTTCGCTCTCTTTATCTTCGTCATCTTCTTCTACTACTTCTCCTTTTCTTCTTTTCTGTTCTTGTTCTTCTTATTCTTCTCTTGCCTTTCCATCTGTCGGTGCTGTTACTTTCTCCTGTTTCATTTTATATTTTTCTTGCTTTCTTATTTTGTCTTTCTTTTCTTTATTTATTTACCATTTTCTCCAATGTTTTCCTCTTTTTCTTTTCCCTCTTCTTCTCGTTCCTTTTTTTATTTTTACTTATTTCGTTCCTCATCGTTTTCTTTTTCTTTTTCTTGTATTTTGTTCTTCTTTTCTTATCCTCCTTAAGACCCCCATTCCACGTAGCGAGAGTATGTCAAATGATCTTTCAGTGATCTCTTAATAGTCTTATTGGTCTCTCAATGAACGTTAGGCAATCTTCAAGGTGCCACAAAGATCTCTGAGAAATTTGCCGGAAAATTACGTTTTGGTCTTTCAATGATTTTTTTTTTCAAGGGTGTTTAGAACCATCCCGTATATACACTGTTTTCATCTGGTCTTGGAGACTGCTGTGGGATCATTCAAGATCTGTGAAAGACTGATCGAGACCTCTGAGAAAACAACTGATATCTCTGAGAGACCTCTGAGATAACTGAGATGTGTGCAAGATCAAAATTGTGGCAATTCTTGAGAGACTGTGGCTGTGGATAGGAAATTGAAAGACTAATAAGACTCTTGAGAGGTGAAAGACTGCTGAAAGAGCACTTTCATGAGAGACTGCCGGAAAACTATTTTAAACAGTTTAAAAAAAATGGACGCCATGGAGACTATGAAATTCAATGAAAGATCACGTAGGAATCATGAAAGATCTCAGTGATCATGAAAAGTTCACTGAAAGATCATTGATATATATGTCTTTTTTTACGGTCTTTCAGTGGTCTCTCAAAGGTCTTGCTCTATGTGGAATGGCCTCATCTTTGCTCCAGTACTTGTGTCAGCATATTCCTGTTTTGTTTCTCCCACTTTACTATATGCTACTTCAATGTGTATGCTATACTAAAACTAATTACGATTTACTATTGTCACCTTCACTAGATCCATCGCCATCATTCTTTAATCCCGTTCTTTTCCATTTCTCTGTAATTCCCAGGAAGCAGCGGCCAAGTTCGTTTCAACAAGGACGGAGATCGACCGGGAAGCTACGAACTGTTCCAGTACCAACGGAAAGGTTCACAGTTCAAGTACGTTCCTGTAGGATTATGGCAAAGTGGACACTTGGATCTCAATTTGAGCGACCTCTACTGGACGGGGAAGGAGACGCCTGTATCGATGTGCTCTCTCCCCTGCAAATCGGGGTTCGTCCGGAAGAAAAGGGATGGCGACGATTGCTGCTGGATCTGCACCCGATGCGAGCCGCAGCAGTACCTGAAGGACGAGTACACTTGCAAGAATTGCAGCCAGGGGATGACCCCGAACGACGATCGATCGGATTGCGACGAGATCGACGTCGAGTTTCTTCACTGGTCTTCTCCGTGGGCGATCGTGCCCGTCATCCTGTCCATCCTCGGCATCCTGAGCACGCTCTTCGTGATCGCGGTGTTCATGTATTTCAACGACACGCCTGTGATACGCGCATCGGGTCGCGAGTTGTGTTACGTGCTGCTCGTTGGAATACTACTCACCTTCATCACTCCGTTCTCCATCATCTCCCGTCCGACCACCTTCACCTGCTGTCTCCGCCGCATCCTCCTCGGTCTCTCCGTCGTCATCTCCTACTCGGCACTCTTCACCAAAACAAATCGCGTCTATAGGATATTTAACAGCGGCAAACGTTCCGTCAAGAGACCTCAGTACACCACTCCCAGATCGCAGTTGGTGATCTGCGCGCTGGTGGTGTCAGTACAAGTGATAGCCGTAATTATTGGTTGGCCGTGGCGCCACCGCACTCAGAAAAACTCTACCCTTCACTAGACAGGGTCATTCTGGATTGTAGCGTAACGGACTTTGCGACGGTCCTGTCGTTAGCTTACGCCATGCTCCTCGTAGTTTTATGTACTCTGTATGCCTTCAAAACTCGAAAAATGCCCGAGAACTTTAACGAAGCCAAATTTATCGCTTTTACAATGTACACAACGTGTATCGTGTGGTCCGCCTTTATTCCCATTTATCTGGGCACGTCGTCAACAGATTATAAGGTGAGTGGCGCGGAGATAGGGGCCATTTCGAATTTGGGGCTTCCTAATAGACCAAAGGTCCGGTAGATCGATAGTTGGAAAATCATAAATAAAGACCAGTATGCTATGTGTTTATCGCAGAATGAAGTTAAAGCAGAGCAGGGAGCATGGATGCACATACCCCTCTCAATGGAAAACTATGTTCATTTGCGATACCAAAATCTTATACTTCAGTTGACATTCTTTGGGAACGCATACGTAAGCATTTTAGGTGCTCTTTACGAAGTGAAAACGCTTTGTATTTTCGGGCTATGAAGCCTTCTGGTCTATTGGGCTCTAACCTTTGATTTGTACATGTATATGATTTCATTTTTTTAATCATTCGTTAGAATTGTGATAAAGGTTCTAGCCTTCCTCATCATATTATGCAGTTAAAGTTGTCGTTGCTTTAAAATTCCACATACTCTAAGAGACAAAAACATTTTAATATTACACCTATTTCCTTGTAACACAAGCTGTGATATTTGACGCTTTTACGATCTGTACTTTTGAGGTTGAGAAGATCACACATTTAAGTCGTTGTGGCACAGACAGATTCGGTGATTCCCATCCGCTAATGCCATAATATGGAGGGAAACGCGTAGATTATCGCAGAATTTTGGTTT
>JZLH01S0602340.1:38335-51202 GCA_001188425.1 Eucidaris tribuloides | reverse complement strand
TACAAGATACAACACATTATTTTGAGATTACTTCTATATTTTTGATATATCTGGCGAAGTGTCCCTTTAAGTTCAAAGGCCTATAACTTTTGAGTGATACCACAATTTGACTATACAAGGTACCTAGCGTTGTTCCCTAGGGTCTATTCTACCATCCTATCGGGTCAGAATTGAGATGTAGTGTGGGTTGCACGAAACTTTCATTTTCGGGTCCGTGCTCCCGTACTAATAGGAGAAATATGCAATTAGGTATCAGCCTAACGTGAAACACATTATTAGCAAATATTTTCACTTTGCCTGGTGCGTAGCGACATTATGTCACCAAGTATCACTCTCTTTGAAAAGACACCTGGTCAGTATATTTAAAATGCACATAATCACGAAGCGTCGGTCGTGATACCATCAAAGAAATGTACTCCGTTCATAGTCCATTTCTAGTAGGATTCATGTCTAGATAATGCAACGTTTCTGACCTCCATATTACACTATAATAGTACACTATTTCATAATGACTGAAAATTGTATGCATACTATTCTGTTTGACAAAGGTTGCTCTGAGCAACCTGACAGCTTGCTGGACGCTTGCCAGACATAGCAACAACTAATGTATGCATATTGCACATTTGATGTTGAAAATGTATTCATAAGAACAGGTGGGTGGTTGTTATGTGGCTCCGGCTGAGTGTACAAGTGAACTGTGCTGTTATGCCCTTTTAACAATCGGATTATGAAACGAAGGGACACTTCTAATTAATCTTTTTTGTTGTTCTACATGTTTAACATGATGTATTGAGTCCCCTAGACTATGTAACTCTATTTTGAGAAAAAAAAGGCAGTTATGCCCTTTTGTCATGGGGGGCAGTATAGCGAAAAGTAATCATGATTATGAAAGCATTTCTTTCTTTGAAACTGAAAAGCTGGGATTTATACAATCCTGCGGAATTCTATTGCCTGCATATATGCTAAGCGCCATGCCTATCATATTTTCGAGTGGGGGCTTCGAACATTGTTCAAAGAGAACTGAATCGTTGTAACTCCATCCCTCATAGTGGGGTGGCTTAACGTCAATTTTTGGGATTACCGTTATTTGGTGGATAAAAGCACAATTTTTGGTACAGAGCTTCCTTATGGACTAACTTTTGATTTCAGAAGGGGTACCACCCAAACCAGGTTTGGGATCAGGGTCAGGGGGTATGTTGGGGCTGACGCCCTCCCATGGTACAGAAATGTGAATTTTATGCACATTGTATCTTATATGTGAGCTGTATGACGACCAAGATGCTAGATAGCGTCAGTTTAGCCAAATATTGCCATTGCAAGGTGATAAAAGCACAATCTTTTTGATATAGAGCTTCTTTATTGAACTAACTTTTGATTTTTAGAAGAGGAGCTCACACCAGGTTTAGGGATCAGGTGCAGGGTGGGCATGGTGTGATTTCCCCACTTTCATGGTACAGAAATGTATTTTTATGCACACTGTATCATATACAGTATGTAAAATTGTATGACGAACATTTTATGACAATGGTATTTAATTATGATGTGATATTGTTTGAACAGGAGAGGAAGGGCCGGGCTGTAACCTACCCTTAGTTACCCTTCTATTGTGCACATTAATTCATTCCAGAGCAAGATGAAAAGAGATATTTATTTACTGTATTAAGTATTCTTTTGGGGTGTTTGGGAATCCTTTAAGTATGCCTTTACAGGTGGATAAAAGAAACTTAGGGTCAGAGCTTTCAGGTATGAGAAATTTTTTTGACTTTAGAAGGGGAGCCACCAAAACCGAGGTGGGGATCAGGGTTGTGGGACATCATGGAGGAATACTCGCCATGTCGAATGTGCTTATTGCATTGACGTATGTGAGCTAATGGTGGATATTTGCACCATGATGTGAATGTTGATATACTTTTAAAAGCAGAGGGAAGATCAGTGTACTCTCAGTTACCACAACTCATTCCCCATCCATGCTCAAACATCCGATTCCCATTGGGCATGTAAGATATCGTGTCTAGCAAAGAGATGTCTGATCTTTTAAAAATCAACATTTGATAATACCAGAGCATTACCAGGATGGAGAGAGAGGTGATTAAGATTCATGGAGGGTCGCAAAATCAATTACATGTGATCGTAGCATTATGGAAATTTTAGTCAAAGAAAAGTGATAGCTAAGTACAGGAAAGGGCGCAATTCATAACAGAGGAACTTAGGTAAAGATTGGTATTTTTCAGAACTACGTAGACTTCAGGGACACTCTCCTATTGGTAAGTTGCATTTTTATATTTGGAAGGGTCACGTTGTTCAAAAAGAAAGGTATTAATCTGATAAAGACATTCATATGTTAAGTCAATTTCATGTAAAAGGGCAGTTCATAGTTAAGAATGGGCACTGCTCCCCATCTGTAGCTGCCTTGCATACCCTATCCTTGTAACCCCTCCCCACATCTGCCTTAATTGGCGATCGCAACGTGTACGTTGGGATCACCATTTGATTTGTCAATCTTCTTTTTCTTCTTTTTCCCTTTCTGGACACTTTTTTTGTGTCAAATTTTAATTGAATGACATGTTCTGTCATGTTGCAGTTCATGATCTGTGTATGACATATCTCGACAATGAATGTCATTTATGTGATCAGTCTCCGTGAGTCATCTATGACGTGTTAGTCAAAATCTGTTTATTGTCATATCTCATGATTGAGTCGAATAGTAACAAATTGGGCACATGCAAAGTTGGGCAGGACCACTCATGGACAGCAGCGTGGGCGCTGCGCGTAGACGGAGTCGGTGGTTCAAACTTAACAAATGCCATCGACTAGGATTTTGTCTGCTAGTTTCAAGGACATTTGGGCTTTTTGTGTGGCGCGACACACGTTTTGCGGATGGATTTTGCTGTTGTTTCAGCTATTGGTCTATGTGACAATACTGAACTGTAAATTTGTACTATGATCATTTACGTATTGCTTGTCATAACTCAATTGGTAACTGAATATCTGGAATACGCGCCCACAGCCGAAACGTCAAAAGTCTTCAGACGCGGAGCTGGTCACATGTATTAACGGTGATATTTTAATTTACAGGTTATAATACATATAATGAATAACTGCAATGTTGATGACTTTTGTTGCATATGTGTTTGTGGTGAGTTTGTGGAATATGGTTTTTAGCTGTTGACACTGGATATGGCTTTTATGAGGGTTTGCGTGTATATTTTGATGCGCTGTGGACTCAATTTATTGGATTTGTTGTCTCGCTGATCGTAGGGCTCGTTTGATGATTCATTAATGACATTCAGTGTTAGGGGTAGCTATGTTGCGTATTTTCTGGCATGTTCCTGGGGATGTTGCAAAGTTGGGGTAAATATTTTTGTGTATCGATATGGCTGTTCAGTTATTGCATGTAATTCAGTAATTCTCGACTTATTTATATATATTGTCCGATATGAGCGTCATCGATGGACGTGAATGACCTATGACGGCATAAATCGGGTATGAAACTTAACGGTTATTTTCTCAGTTATGATCTATTGATGTAGATCGTTTTTTGGAAAATTACTATGACAATATTTACACATCGATGACAAAGATCTCAGGTCTTCAAAAATAGAACAAATATATATGAAGGCATTTGCCTAGGACTTCATTGTGCATATAGAGTCTGTAGCTGAAATGTGCGCGAGCTAATGACGTGGACCAGCGTTTACTTGGGATTTGTTCAAATTCCTCCTTTCAAAGATACTCTTTTCAAAATGAGTCATTTCAGAATATGCTGTGTTCGATGTTACATTGCGAAGTTCATTTTGCTTGTTATTATATTATAAATATAATCGTATAGACAAGTAAATTATAATTGAAATTTACGATCGCCATATCTCGTTCGATTTGGAGTTTCTTATGTGATTAATAGTTTTTTCACAGAACGCAAACAGAATAGATTTGCGAGCAGGGTCATTTGGCAGCCGTATGTGATCTATAAGCCTAGTGTGTTCACTAAGGGATCTGAGTTGAGGATCTTTTTGGTTGTTCTGTCTCGTGGTGTGTTTCTAGAAGACTTTTTTGCGGGGATGTACGTAATATTTCTCAGGGATTGAGCATGCTCGCTCGTTAATGTTGCGTTTCCATGAGTGATGGCTGTATAGTCAATGTTCAACGTCATGACATGTTTTTTTGGGGTTGGCTGGCTATGCCTGTTAGCTGTTTCATGCGTATGACAGTATTTTGTTCGAGATTTTTTGTGGGAAAAGTTCGTCAAATATTGATGGTGGTGATGAGTCGATTATGTAATAGATTTGGCAAGAAGGTCAGTGTCGGGTCAAGGGTCAACTCTGGACACATGTCAGTACGGTCTATATTGACGGAATGCCCTATCGAAAAAGAGACATCAGTTCTTAACAGTGATCTAATGACTAGTGATGAATTTGTTTTTGCATGTGTTAGGGCAATTTGGGGCATTTTGGAATAAGAGTGTTGCGTCATGCCGCGCGACCCAAAATGCCAATGCATTGACAACACTTATGCAGACAACTCGTACTCGAATATCGATTGGTCTTTTTAAAGGTTTGATTGCGGGCCCACGCAGGTGTTACGTGCGTGTTACACGGATCTGAAGAAAACACTCAATCAACTCAAAATGCAAAAAACACAGCACCAAAAAACATTTTGGGTGGCGGCGTGCACGTTTTTTCGCGAGCACCAATTCATATCTGATTTCGCCCAGTTTTTTGATGGTGTTGAATACTGATGATTCTAATCATTTCGCTTTTCCAAAACAGATTAGGAAGCTGAAAAATAGGCGTACGCGCGAAACGTTAAAACGTCGCTGCGGCACATAGATTAGTGCATTTTAAAATCAGTCTAAATCTCTAGAATAACCCATGATTTCATGTTTTTGTTTGCGGTTCTGATAGTAGTGATGCCTTGATATGATTTATGGTATTTTGTTATTTTTCTCGATTGACGTATCATTATGAGTCATTATGAAATTAAATGTAGTCATATTTCTTGGATGGATGTCTGGAATGGTTGAATTTGCGATGATGATGCTGTCATGATTAAGTTCTCAAAAGACATTTGTCAATGATACAGTCATCGTGCGTTCATCTATCGGTCTATTAGTTAAAAAAAGGATTTTAGTATATCTCATGACTGAGCCAAATTACATGACCAAATTTACACATGTGTCAAGATTAGGTCAGGCGTAACTGTTGGACATATCATGTGGGTGACGGCGTAATGACGGACGCGTCGCGGGTGTCGAATCTGTAAAAATCCTATTCCTCAGTTGCAGTTTGGAATACATTGCATATTTTGTTATCTTAATTATATCATGTCTAATTAAGTCTATTAATGAAATAAAAATTTAGTCCATATTCGTGTGGATTAGATATAACTAAGTGACGTGCGGTATCACCTAGATTCGTCTCAGTTGACGATTCAATTATTTATCTTCAATTTCTGATAGTTTGTTTCGTATATTTTCCTTTTGTCACAGGGAACTTTGTTATAAGTTCCCACCCCACATGGCCTTTGGAACCCCCACCCATCTTTCCTTCCATTGAACTTATTCACCTTGTCTCCTCTGGTAATTCTATTGGTTCATTATTGTTTGTTTGTTTCTTAACAATTGATATTTTTTGGCCTGGCCACATAAATGACCAGGTGGGGATGTCTTGAGGTTGGTGGCGGCTAGAAGGGGAAGTGGGGGAGTTACACCACCGGGCATTTCCTGTAAAAAACTTCTAGTTTAAACTATAAGTTACTATAAATGTGATGCATACTTTCATCCCAGCTAATACTCTATGTGCGCTATGATAAAAATTCACATTTTGTACCATGGAAGGGGGGGGGCGTTTCCCACATGTACCCTGCCCGATTTTGAACCCGTTTGGGTGGCTTCCTCTCTTAAATCAAAAGTTAGTCCAATTGAGCCTTTTTAAACTATGTTACATCATGAAATTGATTGTACTTCCTACACAGCTCACATACTCTATGTGAACGTATGATAAAAATTTACTTTCCTGTACCATGGAAGGGGGGGGGGTATCCCCACATGTCACCCTGACCGATTCTGAACCGTTTTGGGTGGCTCCTTTTAAAATAAAGTTAGTCCAAATGAAGCTTCTATCCAAAATGTGTATTTTTCAATTTCATTACATTTACGCAATATTGTGGTTCGCGCTCTGTATTACTAGCTAAAGGTGTGTGTACTGTGTGCGCAAAAATGTGTGTGTGTGTGTCAAGGTGGGGGGGGGTGGTTGGGGCATACGGGGGTTAGAGTTACACCGGGGATCCATTCTATTTCTAATCATAATGAATTATCTTTGTCCATTTAATTTCCAGTCATAATTACATATAAGATACACTGTGCATAAAATCGTCAAAAATTCGTAACATGGGAGGGGCGTCTTCCCGACATCCCTCCGGCATCTGCACGCCGTGTGGTATCTCCTTAAATATTCAAATTTTAGTAATTTTAACGAGCTTACACAAAATGGTGTGTGCTTACTTTTACTCGTACAAGCGATATTGTGGCTAAGCTATTAATAGCAGGTATGTGTGTGTGTGTGGGGTGGGGGGGGGGCATGGCGATGGTTTAGGGGGTTCACCTCGGTGCTTTTGTTTCTTTTTCATCATTTCATGAATAAATTCTTTTGTGCACATATCTCCTCTATACAGCTACATTTATAAGACAATGTGCATAAAATTAATTTGTACCATGGGAGGGGTGTCGCCAACCATACCCCTTGGACCTGCTCCCAACTAGCGTTTGGGTGGTACCCCTTCTGAAATCAATTAGGTCATAGGAGCTCTGTACCAAAAATGGTGCTTTATCACCAAATAACATCAAAAAATTGACGTTAAAGCACCCAACTAGATTAGATTGATCCATGGTCTATGTTATACAGATTATTGTTCAAGTGAGGCACAACACATTTTCAATAGGTTGCTCTGAAGGGATATAACCATAAATTTTGTGCTTGAAAAGTCTAAGACAATACTTATTTTTCATTGATACTGGCAGAAAAAATGTGTATGTCATGGACAAGACATTAAGTATTACAATCTCTATCTGTTTAGTCTAATGTTTAACTGAATAAAAAAAATCACATTTTCGGCTTTTTAGAAGTCGTCATCGGCAAGGGTTAAAAGTGCGTTTATGATATTACATGGAAATGCCTTTGAAAATGGAGAGCGTTGAGCTATAATTCATTTAATCAAGAAAGACTACGATGTTCAGAGCTTAAGTGGTTTATGAATTACATGGAATGCCTCTGCAAATTAAGAAAGAGCGATATAAGCTAATTTACTTCAGAAAAGAGCATAACGGAATGAATTGATAATGTTTTGCATCAAGGGTAACACCTGGCTTGTTGGTGGGCAATATTATTTTCAATCAATAGTATATGACAGTGCGGTATTCACACACCACACAGATCACTAGACAGATACTTGAAGTTAACAGTATTTATCTCAGTACATGCAAATTCTACATTAAGTTTGCAAACATAGTAAGATTCCACACTTTTTTATTTTTTTTTCATTTTGATTACAAATCAGTTACTTGGAAAGCAATGGACTCGGTATAATTAAAAACTATAAATATATGCAAATAAGATATGATTGTGCAGAAAGAATAAAGAAGGCGACTACCTTGGCCTCGCGCTCTTTTAGGGTACTATACAAAAGATGTCCCAGCCTCTAAGCATTATCTCAAACACACATAGTACTTTGATTTGTCCGATTTTCTTGATTTGTGCTTGTTGCTTTTTACTAACGCCATAACAGAAGTTATTCCTATAAAAATAAGGACGGAAATTATCAAATATCTAGTCAATTTAGTTGAGGGAATCCGTTCCGGTTGGCATCCTCTTGCACTGGCCACGTCCATGCCATTGTTGACTGGTGCAGTTGCTGCCATTGAGGGCGCCTATTATGCGAGTCTGGGGGCTTTTGCCCTTGGTTGAGGTTAGGCCTGGATGTAGAAGTTTCATGAAGGATGAGAAGAAGATGAGACATAGTGGCTATTGATCACACAGACTTCGCGCGCTTAGAAGCACTCGATTGAAGAGCAGCTTGGCTACAGTGGGGCATTGACCAGTGTGAATTCAACTGGATTAGGAACAGAGATGAATATTGTCTTTGTTTCAGTAAGCGTAAATCGATCTTCATTCTCTCATGAAGAACTTATTTGAAGAGGATTAAGACATGAAATTATGAAACAATTTGAAGAGCAGAAATGATATGGTAATGAAGAGAAAGATGAGAAGGACAGTCAAGAAAGGTAGAGAGGAAGAGAGGAAAGAAGAATCAAGAAATTCCAACGTTTACATGTGTTAATTCTGTTAAGACGTGATCGAGATATTTGTCGGGCATCATATGAGGTCGAATGGAAATGTCCTTGTGTTGAGGAAAATTAAAACTAGTCTTCAATGCATTTAATGTATTAAAACAATACAAATTGCCTTTTGTTTGTTATTAGCCTGATTGTTTATCAACTGGATGTGTTTCCAGTGAGTATTATTTTTTATTTGAGAGAATAAAATTATTATTACACATACAAGCACTTTTTGATTACAATAAAACTGTATTTAATTATCCTTCCTAGAGGTTTGCTTTGTGGCATGCATATTGTTAGCATATTAGCTATCCTATGTATTTTCGTTACTCGTATAATGGGGAAATGAGCGATAGGATAATATTTATTTATTATATTATATTATTATTATTTTGTTACAATATTCAACTCTGCGAGGACAATATCTCACTCTGCTGTTAGGCGCGCGAGTGACAACGCGTGCGATTACTGTTACGCGATTGAAGGTGCGCATGAAATAGCAACGAAAGTGAGCGATAAGTTTGCTAAAGAGAGCGAATTGAAGTGCGTGAGTTTTGCAAATGTTATACAGAAGCTAGCTTTACCTGCATTTATCGATGAAATTTGTAAAATAACAATTATTTGGACATTTCTCAAATTTGTATTATATATTATAATATTGGATGTTCTTTGTGGTATATTTCGTAGATATTGATTCATAGCATAAATTCGACTTTCGTGCAATATATTGGCTTTTGAATGCAATATTCTAGAATATACCATCAAATGCATCCACATTTTATATAATATATGTTCTGAATTACGTATGACGCCTAACTTAACTGCTTGTTAGACACATTTGCCTGTCATGCAAAATTACTAATGGAAAATTGGTTCAAAAAGAGTACAATTGACCATTAATTTTCACGAGAGAAACTCTAAAGTAATGACATGATTGTGGATAGTTCCTCACGTTGGGGGTGAAATTTCTGTAAATAGTTTAAACTGTGGCAAGGTTTCTCGTGAAAATGGGAAGCCAATGTTGATTGTTTAAAATAATCCATCAGTATGCTCTGTGACAGACAAATTGTTGTGTAGCAGTTATGTGTGTTTAATTTCAATTAGGGTCGGAGAAACAAAAGCTAGTATGTTCATGCTTGCATTCATCTTAAACAATTCAAGATAATCCTTCTGCTAGACAATACACTCGGCAGCTGTATCCATTGATTATCTGTTCAACCAGTTTGGTTGAGAGGCATTTTATATTTTTCCAATCATGTCACTGCCTTTAAACAGTGTACTGACATTCTTGAATGGTTTTAAACCCCAAATGAAGACTGCTTCAAATCATAGCTATTTCCTCTAATGAAAGCCAATATTATGTATGTGCTTGTTTATCACAACTTGTAGCCGTGTCATGTATTTTTCCACATCAGGTATTTCTGCATACAGGGCTATTAGTGCTGAGGCAATAGTGTATGTAATCACGAAGTTGTATAAAGCTGTTCAAGAGCATGGAAGTTCAAAGCACCTGTTCAATGGCAAAGAAAACAGAGAGAGACAATGAAGCTGTACGAACATGGATACATCATCAACTACATCAGTTAAATAAGAGTTATTAAACAACCTGCTTTGAAATGCTGAATATTCCCCATTCTTGTTTGCTCGGTAACTTTATTTCCATATTTATCCCTTACACTTTATTTGTGAGAATTTGTTACCACTGATTTGTTTATGACAAGATATCCATGAGGTTTAATTTTAACATGCAGAGATTTGACCTTATGAACTTTATGTGATATTGAATTTGGTGCAGAGGCTGCGACTTTGGACGTTATTATGGACGCAACATTGGTACTGGAGGAATTTCCTCAATAATGGGGTCCTCTTTATATCTGTGTTTGTTAAAAGATGGGGTATGTTGTAATATAATACAAGATCTCTCAAATGTTACAAAGAACAATGAATTTCTAAGAAAAAAATTTTTTGATCAATGTTGAAATTGTCTGTAGTTTTGCATTTTAATATTGTATTGAAAAGTTTTGATATAAAAGTCAGTCAGGTGTTTGAGTAATGTTAAATTATGAAGTCTATAGAGTTAGTATTAAATTTATTTAGATATACTGAAAGTAAATGTAAATATACTGTTGATAATGATTTAATGACATACATTTCATGAAGTTGAAAGCAATTATAATAATCATAGAATGTAATTAATACGCGTATAATATTATTAATCATCATGCATTTGGTGTATGGAAATTTATACAATAATGGAATAAAGGATGTTTGTACTTGTACTTCAACAAAGGTATGAGTAATTTGCTTCAAGAAAAGTCAAGACTATTCAATAATTGGCCTGTTCAGTGTTAAATTGAGTATTTTCAGATAATATGTTTAGGAAGTGGTAAGACAATGGCAAATAGATTATGCTCGATATTATAGTTATAGTGGTATATAGCAACAAACATAAAACACACATACCTGCTAAAATTAAACTCAATCACACGATGAAAGGCATGATGCATTGATGAATACTATGAAAGGAAGGTATTGGGATTCTTTTACGTAGAACAAGAAGAACTGAAAAAAAGAGAGAACAAAATTCAGCTATTCCAAGCATGAGCTATCAGAAAGTGCGAGTCTGGTAAAGTAGATTCAGCAGAATTTGACTTGATGAATACATTCATCCTTTTTTTTTCTATGCTATGGTATTCCTCCCAAAAAAATATGAAAAATAAAGAGTAGACCATTATGTAATTAGTCATTTGTTTCATAGCCTAATTTTTGATTTGTCAGCCATTTTATTTCAGAAGAAACTGCTTATACTCTTTGTGCCACAGGTGCAGATTTTGCACACAATGATACCCTCTCCATACTATTCTATCACACAAAGTATTTGTAACACATTTTATTGCTTAATCGTGTTTTACAGAAATAGAAAAATTTTACCATAAATTCTGCAATGCACTGGAAGTTTACATTAATATATTTGAAGAAATTTTACATTTCTCAACTTTTTTTTGCAAATGGCTACAATTGTAGAAATTTTTATTTATTGCAGACATTTATAAAATCAAAAGATAAACAAAAGAAATTTTAAAGGTAATTTACATGTTTGGGGGTACGAGTCCTCAACTATGTGGTGAAACATATTCTAGAAATCAAGTAACTGTGCAAGGATTCTCGTGAAAATGTTTGTTGTAAAGTTGACCCCTTCTAAATTAACTAATAGTATGCCTTGTGACAAATGCTGGGATTATTTCATATCGGAGCTGAAGAGAGTAACAATGCTACTTCTCTGTTTCAGCTATGATTGCTTCTTAAAGATTAGGGTTCAGGATTTGCATGCCAGAAAACGGCAAATGAATTAAATCAGCTCAAATCGTTCACAATGTGAATTAGGAAAATAGCCAGGGTTGAATTATTTTTTATTTTTCAAGTCGGCGATTTATTTTAGAGGCTTGGTATTTTTTGAATTTTGTGGGCGCTATTTTTATCCACTGGGGCAACTTTTTTGTTGAATCAGAAACTTTGGAGAGATGCAATGAAAGATTGCCATGTTTTAGCAGAGAGTTATCCATAATGCAACATTTAATTATTTTTGTTTCAATGCCATAATGAAAAAAAAAAGTGCAATATTTCGTAAGCAAATGTGGAGCGCGATTTTGAAGGAAATAGGTCGCCCAAAGATTGGGTATTTGGGGGTTTTAGGGCGGCGATTTGGGCTTTGCCAAGGGCTAAATTGCCCGTCGCCCTGGAGTTATTTCCTATGCTAGATATAATAGACACCTGTCGTATAAACCTGGAATACATAGTATTTTATTGAAAATTGGAACGGATTAAACTTCAAAATTTGCAGTGAAGGCAAGTTCAGATTAGTTTCAAAAATTGTCTGTGCACTAGCCAAAGTCACGCAGATTCCGTTTAACCATATCAGGTACGTAGTTCCCCCATGAACCGCTTGCCGCCCATGGTATGCGAATGCTGCACGTTATGTAACCAGCAATTTGCAATTGCAATTCTGCAATTTGAGACCAAATTTACTTACCGGAAAAGAAGAATATTCTGGTAGCATTATAGTAAATAAACAACAAAGCCATCATGAGTATGGATCCAAATTTCAACACTTGATTTGTAAGTATACACTACATTGGTACTCGTAATGAAGGGAAATGCTAGGACTTGCAATCCTGAAATCTTCATTTAAGTACAAATTAGACAGATAAAATCTTCCAGCTGGTGATATGACTCACCTGGTGTATCATTTGAACTATATCTTTCAACCAGTTTGGTTCGGAGAGGCATTTTTTTATATATCTCCCAAATGATGTCACTGCCCTTCAAATTGAATCACGGCAACAAATTGTAAGAATAGGTTCAAGAATGGTATATGGATTTACAACAAGGTAGTGTACACTATTACAGAAGTTACAATTACCGTGTCCCATTTCAAAAATTTAGAGATGTAAAACATAACCAGGTACATTGGCATCTGAGAACACAGAGGTATACAATATATCAAACAGAACACAACATTACATGTATCTTGGTGGATA